>PISX010000529.1:235226-271631 GCA_004024625.1 Mellivora capensis
GCCTGGGTGGCTCAGTTGGTTAAGCCGCTGCCTTCGGCTCAGGTCATGATCCCAGCGTCCTGGGATCGAGTCCCACATCGGGCTCCTTGCTCGGCAGGGAGCCTGCTTCTCCCTCTGCCTCTGCCTGCCACTCTGTCTGCCTGTGCTCGCTCTCTCTCTCTCTCCCTCTCTCTGACAAATAAATAAATTTAAAAAAAAAAAAGGTTTAAAAAAAAAAATGTAACAGAAAAAAGGAGATGTGGGTAGGGTAAGATTACTGAGTAGTATCAAATTCATATTATTACTTCAAATCCAGAAATTATTAATGGAACAGAATTAAGAATCCAAATATAAAGCAACACATATGTGTCAACTGATTTTCAGTAAAGATGCCAAAGAAATTCAACGGAAAAATGGAAAGTCTTTTCAGCTAATAGTGCTGGAACAACTGGACATTCATATGCCAAGATCAGAAAAATTTCTACCCTTCCCTTCTATCATATACAAAACTTACCTTCTAATGTAGTCTTAAATGTAAAATCAAAGGGGCGCCTGGGTGGCTCAGTGGGTTAAGCCTCTGCCTTCGGTTCAGGTTATGGTCTCAGGATCCTGGGATTGAGCCCCGCATCGGGCTCTCTGCTCAGCGTGGAGCCTGCTTTCCCCCTCTCTCTTTGCCTGCCTCTGTCCCTATTTGTGATCTCTGTCAAATCAATAAATAAAATCTTTAAAAAGAAGATGTAAAGTCAAAAACTAAACTTCTAAAAGAAAACACATCTGACCTCAGGTTAGAGAGAAAACTTCTGATGACACCGAAAGCCCAAACAATGAAAATGAAAAATAATCAAAAATTAATAAATTACACCTCATCTAACTCAAAACATCTGTTCTCTGAAAGAGTAAAAAAATGAAAATGATACAGTTAAAAAATTCAAAATATGTATCTGACAAAGAATATATACCTGGAATACAAAAAGGTCTTTAACAACTCAGTAAGACAAGTGAACAACAACAACAAAAAATGAAAAATTAGTAATTCAAGACTAAAGTAATGAAAAACAGTGTAAGGCTGTCTTGTTCAAGCTGTTGTAACAGAAGTACCATAATCTTCATAGCTCTGAAACAGAAATAAATCTGGAATATATGGCCAATTAATTTATGACCAAAGAGCTAAAAGCAGGGAAAGGACAGTCTCTGCAATAAATTTTTTTGGGAAAATTGGTTTTTGGGAAAATTGGACAGTCACATGCAAAAGAATGAAACTGGCCCATGACTTTCCACCATAAACAAAAATTAACTCAAAATGGATTAAAGAATTGAACATAAGACCCGAAACCATAGCTTGTAGAAGAAAACAGGCCAAAAAAATCCTTGACATAAATCTTGGGTGTGATTTTTTAAGTCTGACATTGAAAGTAAAAAAAAAAAAAAAAAAAAAAAGTAAAACAAGTGGCACTACATCAAACCAAAACACTTATGCACAGCAAAAGAAACCATCAACAACGGGGTGCCTGGGTGGCTCAGTCAGTTAAGTGTCTCCCTTCAGCTCAGGTCATGATCCCAGCGTCTTGGGATTGGGTACCGCATCGGGCTCCCTGATCATTGGGAGTTTGTTTCTCCCTCTGCCACTCCCCCAGCTTGTGCTCTCTCTCTTTGTCTCTCTGCCAACTAAATAAATAAAATCTTAAAAGAAAAAAAAAAAAAGAAATCATCAACAAAATGAAAAAATAACTTACTAAGTGGGAGAAAACATTTGCAAATCATATAACTAATATGGGGCTAATATCGAAAATATATAAAGAGCCCATGCAATCCAAGAGCAAAACAAAACAAAAAAACCCTCAACATATTAAAAAAACAAAAAAACCCTTTCAACCAAGAAGATCTGAACATTTTTCCAAAAGAGGCATACAGATGGCCAGTAAGTATATAAGATGTTCTACACATCATTAATCATCTAGGAAATATAAACCAAAACCACAATGAGATATTACCTCATGCCTTTGAGAATGATTATTAACAAAAAGACTACTAGAAATAACAAGTTTTGGTGAGGACTGTACAGTCACTATGAAAAACAATATGGAGTTTCCTCAAAAAATGATCCAATAATTCCACTTTAGGGTATTTTTCTGATATAAACAAAAACACTAACTTGAGATAATATATACATCCCATGTCCAGTGCAGCATTATTTACAAGATATGGAAACAACCTGTGTCCAGGGATGGATGAATGAACAAAGAAACTGTGGAATATACATGGAATATTATTAGGCCATAAAGAAGAAAAAATATCCCGCCATTTGCAACAACATGGATGGCTTTCAAGAGCATTATGTTAAAAAAAAAAAAAAAAAAAAAAAGAGCATTATGTAAGAGAAATAAGAAAACAATGACAAATTCTCTATGCTTTCTCTTATATGTGAAATATTTTAAAAAAAAAATTCAATGAGACCAGAGATACAAAGAAAAGACTGGTATTGGCCAGAGGCAGGAATGAAAGGTGGGAGAAATGGGTGAACTATTTTTGCTTCTGCTTTTAGTTTAAATAAATTGGACTAAATAAATAAGCCACAGAAATGTATTTCTCACTCCTCAGGAGGTTAGAGAGCCTAAAATCAAAACATGGACAGATTCAGTGTCTGAAGGCCTACTTCTGTTCATAGATGGTGTCTTTTTTACCATGTCCTCACATGGTGGCGGGGGAAAGGAGCTTTCCAGGTCTGTTTTCATAAAAATCATGAATCCCAGAAAACAGGATGGAGCCTAACCTAAAAGCCTAATCATCTCCCAAAGACCCTACCTCCTACCATCACTCTGGAGGTCAGGATTTCAAAATATGAATTCCGGAGGACACGGAGGACACACACACTCAGTTCGTAACACTTTCTGAAAAACTGTCGCAAACCACAGGAGACTAGGGAAACTTGCAACTAAATGCAATGCAGTATTCTGAACTGATCCTAATAGAGGACATCAGTGTAAAAAAATGGTGAAATCTAAAGTAAGTCGAGGTAATATATCAATACCATTTCTTAATTTTGACAAATATATCATGGTAATGTAAGATGTTAACAATGAGAGAAATTGGGTGAGGGGTATAAGATAAAATTTCTTATTCTAACTTGCAACTTTCCTCCAACTATAAATTGCTAAGAAATAAAAAGTACATTTCAAAAATAGCAAAGATTTAATCAGACCTTTTACCAAAAAAAGAGATACATTAAAAGCAAATAAACACATGAAAATATGCTCATCATCAACAACTATAGTTTTTGGCAGTGTGCCAACTTGTTACAAAGTTAGACATACACTCATACAACCCAGCAATGCTACTCCTAGGTATCTATCCAAGAGAAATGAACATACATCCATGCACAGACTTGTGCTGGAATGTTCATAGCAACTTTACTTATAACATCCAAAATGAAAACAACCCAACTGTATCCATTATTTGGCAAATGGATAAACTGTGGTGTACCCATACACTGGAATACTTTTTAGCAATATAAAGGAATGAACTACTGATACAGATATAATGTGTACATATATATATACACACACAAATTTCAAAAGCATATGCTAAATGGTAGCAGCCAGACACAAAAGGTTTCATTCACATATATATATTTCTGTCCCTATTGTTTTGCCTTTTTCAAAATGTAATTCTACTTACATTACATTTTAGAAAAGGCAAAACAATAGGGACAGAAATATTAGTGCCTGCTATGATCCAGGGATCAGGTAGGTAGACTGATTACAAGGGTCATGAGGGAAATTTTGGGGTGATGAAAACATTTTATGTCAAAATGTTATCCAATTATACAATTAAATGGAGTGAATTTTACTGAATGCAAATTAAATAAAGGACACACTTTGAATGCCAAACAACAAAAAAATATTTACTGAATACCTAACCAAATGACAACCATCATGCTAGGTTCATGATAAAATAATGATAATGTCTATATGCAGAGAATGATGAAATGTGGGGAAAAAAACAGTTAAATGCCTAACTGTTCTCTGGCACCTAGCCTACTTTCCCAATAATTTGGACCTCATCTGTTCAGTCCTTCCTTGACAACTTACATAAAAGACAGTAAGATTTTAAGTGAAAAAGGGCTGAGTAAATATAATGGAAGAGAATACATGAAAATAGAAGTTAGAAGAGAACCTGGACGATTTGGAATTAGTTTGGGACTGTTTTCAAAAGACAAAAGTTTTACAAAACAGTGTCCAGGTACAGAAAGCAAACCTGAAGTTAAAGAGGTAGAGTTATGTTTTAGGAAAAAAGCTTACTGTACATAACACATGCAATCTAATTATGGTATTTTCTTAAGCGCCTATAGGAAAAATAAAAGTAAAAATAATTTCCATACCCTGAGACAACTGCAATAAAACAGAGGTGCCAAGAGTGGCACTGGGTACCTGATCTAACATAACCTTGATAGGAGATAGCTCTGATCTGAGTTGAAGAATTGGACTATTCCATAAATCACTCAATTCTCTCTTGATCTTTTGAACTCAGAAGACTGTAATTATTCACTTTCATTTCAAAGTATTATGACTTCTTCTTTATTTGATATAGATATTTTAAGAACAGTTTGTTTCTTCCAGCCAGTCACTTAAAAAATGGGAATGAGTGTGTGTAATATAAATGACACAAAGGATTTTTTATTACAAACAACAAAAAGCAAGAGAATAAAAGCAGAATTATAAAATTAGCAAAGGTATCTCAGAAACGAAAAAGAAAGAAAAAATTTGGGTCCCACAAAGGTTATACGTACACCTAGAAAGTTGTTTAAAAAAACAACTATTCTCGGGGCGCCTGGATGGCTCAGTGGGTTAAAGCCTCTGCCTTCGGCTCGGGCCCTGATACCAGGGTGCTGGGATTGAGCCCCGCATCAGGCTCTCTGCTCGGCAGGGAGCCTGCTTCCCTTCCTCTCTGCCTACTTGTGATCTCTGTCTGCCAAATAAATAAATAAATAAATGGAAAAAACAAAATAAAACAACTATTCTCTTCATCTTCCTCATTGCTGATTTTCTTTAAACAGCTGAGGCTTCCATTCTATCTTTAGAGACAAACTAAAACTTAAGAACTTTTCTATGTGTACCTACTCAAAAAGGGCCACTCACATTACTCCAAATTTACCTGTCACTGGGTTTGGCACTATATAGAGTAAGTGTCCATCCTTGATCCAATAATGAAGTAAGGAGAAAGAGGGCAGGTTCTGCAGTACAGAAGTAAGCCAATGAGGTTCTCCAAAGTGAAAGTAGCAGGGAGCAGTTCTCAAAGAAAATGTGTTATGTTTAGAAAGGAAGATAATTCCCAGCACAGTTACAAAATAACAGGAAAGCATTTGGCATTCTGGGGGCTGGCATATATTCTATAAGCAGATTATGAAATGTAATTGTTTTTTGTTTTATTTTTTAAGATTTTATTTATTTGACAGAGAGTGAGCACAGGCAGACAGAGTGGCAGGCAGAGGCAGAGGGAGAAGCAGGGCCCCTGCTGAGCAAGCAGCCGATGTGGGACTCAATCCCAGGAGGCTGGGATCATGACCTGAGCCGAAGGCAGCTGCTTAACCAACTGAGCCACCCAGGCGTCCCGAAATGTAATTGTTTTTATATATTAAATAAAACATACTAAATTATTAAAGGAAAATTAATAGTATTTTTTTTGTTTGTATCACATATAATACCAACTGAATAACTCAAGGAACACAACATTTTCTAATCTCCCCAAACACTTTTCTATGGCCTTATATTTAAGGTCACCACCATGTCTAAAATCAATCAATTTTTGCTTTGGTCCAATAATTAACCCAGAACAAGGATGGTCTCATGCAGCAATGCCACTGTGCAGTGTTAGATCTTACGAAAATCTGCTGTAATTTTGTGCTTTCTTGAATAGGAAGGGAAGACTGAAGACACTGAAAGAAAGTGTCAGATTTGGCGATAAAATAAAAACCCCAGGCCTTTAAATTTGTACTGGATAACCCTCAAAAATCCATTTGGCTTCTCTATATTTGTAATGAACTGAACATTTCTATCATGTTTAAATTCACAAGGTTTCTGTTAAGTTATTTCTATGTCAAAGTGTCTTTCAGGGGCACCTTGGTGGCTCAGTCCATTAAGCGTCTGCCTTTGGCTCAGGTCATAATCTCAAGGTCCTGGAATGCAGCCCAGGATTGGGCTCCCTGCTTAGCGGGGAGCCTGCTTCTCCCTCTGCCTCTGCTCCTGCCCCACTGCTTGTGATCACTGTATCTCTCAAATAAATAAATAAATAAATAAATAAATAAATAAATAAATAAATCTTTTTTTAAAAAAGTATCTTTTAAATCAGTGGTTCTCAAACTTAAGTGCACATTAGAATCACCTGGGTAGCTTTTAACCTGATGCTAAAATCTAATTTGAGATCACCTGAATCGGAACCTTTGGGGTGGGCCCAACATCAATGTCCAAGGATTGTTTTTATAAATACTTTTACTGTAACATAATCCTTTTCATTTCTTTACATGTTGTCTACAGTTGCAGTTGCAACAGAGACCATGTAGCCAGCAAAACCTAAAATATTATCTAGTCCTATCCTGAAAAAGTTTGCCAACCCCTGTTCTAATATATATATATATATATATATATATATATATATATATATATATGTATATATGATAGAAGATTATTCTTAGACATAAGATTAAGAAAAGTAAGGGTGATCAGGAAATAGAATCCCAACTAAACTTATTTATTAAGAAATAAGACTCGTAGTTTGATGTAATCTCAGTAGTTTATTTTTGCTTTTGCTTCCCTTGCCTGAGGAGAGATATATCAAAAAATGTTGCTATGGCTAATGTTAAAGAGAGTATTGCCTATGTTTCCTTTCATGAGTTTTATTTTTATTACATTTAGGTATTAATACACTTTGAGTTTCTTTTGTGTATGGTGTAAAAAAAAAAAGTGACTCAGTTTTTTTTTTTAAGATTTTATTTATTTATTTGACAGACAGAGATCACAAGTAGGCAGAGAGGCAGGCAGAGAGAGAGGAAGGGAAGCAGGCTCCCAGCCAAGCAGAGAGCCCGATTCAGGGCTCGGTCCCAGGACCCTGGGATCATGACCTGAGCCTAACACAGAGATTTTAACCCACTGAGCCACCCAGGTGCCGCAAGTGGTTCATTCTTTTCCTGTAGCTGCCCACTTTTTCCAACACCACTTATTGAAGAGAGACTATCTTCTATCTATTGTATACGCCTGTTTCCTTTGTCATAAATTAATTGACCATATGAATGTGGTAATATAAATTGGTGCAGCCACTATGGAAAATAGTATGCAGGTTCCTCAAAAAGTTAAAAATAGAATACCATACAATCCATTAATTCCACTATTTCACCTACCCTCAAAAAAAAAAAACCAAAACACTAACACATCAAAAAAAAATATGCATCCCTATGTCTTACAGCATTTACAATATCCAAGATATGAAAATTATCTAACTGACCAATGATAAATGAATGGATAAAGAAAATCTGGTGTACACACACACACACACACACGAATATTACTTAGCCATAAAAAGAACTAAACCTTGCCATTCTTGACAACATCGGATGAACCTAGAGGATCTTATTCTAAGTGAAATAAGTCAGAAAGACAAATATCATAGTATTTTCCTTATGTGGGGAATTGAAAACACAAAACAAACAAACAAAAACAGAAACAGACTCATAAATCAAGAGAACAAACTGGTGGTTGCCAGAGGAAAAGGGGATGGAGCAAAGGACAAAATAAGTGAAGGGGATTAAAAGGTACAAACTTCCAGTAATAGAATAATAAGCCACAGGGATGAAAAGTACAGTAGGGAATACAGTAAATAAAATTTTAATAACACTGTATGGTGATAGATGGTAACTATACTTTTTGTGGTAAGCATTTAATAATATGCATAACTGTCGGATCACCATATTGTGCACCTGAAACTAATATAATTACATTATATAATATATTTATACTGTATATATATTTATATAATAAATATTTATATATAATAATAAATAATATATTTATATATAATATTAATTCTATATAAATATATGATATATTCATATATTTATATATAATGAGTAATAATATGTCATTATATATAATAATAAATATTTATATAATATATTTATGCAGTATAAATATATAAATATAATATTTCATGTCACCTATATGTCCAAAAAAAGTAATAAAGTAAATTAAAAATTAAATTAGGGGAGACAGGGTGGCTTAGTCATTAAGTGTCTGCTTTCGGCTCAGGTCATGATCCCAGAGTCCTGGGACGGAGCCCCACATCGGGCGGGCTCCTTGCTCAGCAGGAAGTCTGCTTCTCTCTCTCCCACTCCTGCTGCTTGTGTTCCCTCTCTTGCTATGTCTCTGTCAAATAAATAAAATCTTTAAAAAAAAAAAGATGTGTGGGGCACCTGGGTGGATTAAAAAAAAAAAAGACTTGTATATATTTAGGATGAGGAGGTAGTAGAATTAAGGAAAAAACATTCAGGGGTATGTCGGTGGCTCAGTCGGTTAAGTGTTTGCCTTTGGCTCAGGTCAGGATCTCAAGGTCCTGGGATCAAGTCCCATGTCAGGCCCCCTTAGTGGGGAGCCTGCTTCTCTCTCTTTCCCTCTGCCACTCCCTCTGCTCATGCTCTCTCTCCTTCTCTCAAATAAATAAAAATCTTAAAAACAGGGGTGCCTGGGTAGCTCAGCTGGTTAAGCGACTGCCTTCGGCTGGGGTCATGATCCCGGAGTCCCAGGATCAAGTCCCGCATCGGGCTCCCTGCTTGCTGGGGAGTCTGATTCTCCCTCTGACCCTCCCCCTTCTCATGCTCTCTCTCGCTCTCTCATTCTCTCTCAAATAAATAAATAAAAATCTTAAAAAAAAAAAATCTTAAAAACAAAAACAAAAACATTCCAGGCTGCTTTAATGATTGGAATAGAAGCAGGGACAAAGAATACATATTTACAAATTATAAATTTCAACTTAAGCTACGTGAAGATGGCTGGTGATTTCATTAGTTTTTCTAATATCATTAATAGAGCATAAACATATACAGATAATATATTAAGCATAAAAATTTTATATCTATATATATATACTTTATATCTCCGTTGTACTCCAATCGAAATCTCAACTTGATGGAAAAATCTAAAACTTTAAAATATTTTTCAAAAGATCTATTTATTTAGAGAAAGAGAGAGTGCGTGTGAGTGGGCAAGGGGCAGAGGGAGAGAAGGAGAAAGAGAATCTCAAGCAGACACCCCACTGAGCTTGGAGTCCAACAGGAAGCTCAGTCCCATGACCCTGAGATCACAACCTGAGCCGAAACCAAGAGTTAGATGCTTAACTGACTGAGCCACCCACGTACCCCAAAAATAAAATATTTCAAATTTAAAGTTCAGCTGCTAGTGAGAACTTTAGTTTTGAGGGAAAGAGGTAGGTCCAAATTTTTCAGGATTTAGGCGCTTTGCATGATAGGGCACACCAACTATATCATCATACCAACAGTAAAGCTGACTCCAGTGAGTGACATTTTCAAAAAAGTTTTATAATTCTACAAGTAGAAATAAAGGAAGAAATGAAAATTACATTTTTATACAAGTATATAACTTTTTAAATGCAATCTCTGGTTTAAGTTTTTTCATATATGAACATTCAATCAGAAACAAATAAGTATTTTTTTTAATCTTGTTCTAATTATTTGAGAGAGACAGCATGAGAGAGAGTGCACATGTAGGGTGGGAGGGGTAGAGGGAAAAGCAGACCTCCAGCTGAGCAGGGAGCCCAATGTAGGACTCCATCCCAGCGCTTGTGATCACTGCGGCTAAAGAAAGGCACAGAGGTCAACAAGTAGCTTGAAGAAAATTTTAATAAACTATACTTTCAAATAGTTCTCAAAATACATAAAACCATAGGCAGAGAACATTCTTTTCCTTTTACCCCTTTTCTTATATCTATTCCTGTATCTATTTTCCAAAAATCCCCATCTGAAACAAACATGAAGGAAGCCATGATTAATGGATTTTTCTGTAGACCTGTCAAGTTTCTTGATGTGTAAGTAAACAATTATAACCATATACATACGTATTGGCTTTTCTCACTTATTTTACACTTATTTTAAAAAAAAGTAGAAAACCACATGTACAGCTCCACATCTTTTTTCTTACTGATATTTCATATTACATTATATTCTATTATTATCTTTTAATTACTAAGAATAAAAATGAAATGTTAAATATAAGGCTAAATAAAAGTCCTAAAATGAAATGTTATACACACACTCACAAATTTAGGTTTCAAGGCTGTCAATAGTGTTGATATGAAACTGTATTAAGAAAATGTTAATGTTTTAGGGTGCCTGGGTGGCTCAGTGGGTTAAAGCCTCTGCCTTTGGCTCAGGTCATGATCTCAGGGTCCTGGGACTGAGTCCCGCATCGGGCTTTCCGCTCAGCAGGGAGCCTGCTTCCCTTCCTCTCTCTCTCTCTGCCTGCCTCTCTGCCTACTTGTGATCTCTGTCTGTCAAATAAATAAATAAAATCTTAAAAAAAAAAAAAAAAGAAAATGTTAATGAGTTATACAACTATAAATGAGAAGCAAGACTTAGTGGTGGTTGACTCAGGTTGCTTGCCTATCTCCAGTATAACATTAACCTTACTGAGATCCCAAAAGGCCTTGTTCAAGTATGGCAACTCCAAGACTTAACCTGCCTATAATTAATATACAAATGAAAATCACTAAATTTAAATCAGGAAACTCCATTTTTTCAGCACAGCCGCTATTGGTGGAGTGGCTAAAAATGTACAACTGAACAGAGAAAATACATTTCATAAATGGATAATACCATATCACAAATCTCAGCTCCTTAAGGCATAAAGCAGCAAAAGTAAGTACTAAGAACAGTAAAACCCAAAAACAGTGCCATGCAAATTTTCTTCTGCTTATAAATTTAGTCAGGGGATGGAAAAAAAAATCTATTCTTTAAGCTATAATAAAACCTGGACTCTTGCCACCTTCAACTTTGTCTTCTTGTTAAAAAAGGAAGAAAGAAATTTCAATAAGGAAACTATATTTGTTAATCTAAGCCAAAGGAATTTATCCTGAAATTAGTATACTAAAAACAAATATTTCAAGTTTTATTAAAAATAAAATTAAGATCTAAAACTTACTAAGTATTGGGGTTCATGGGTGGCTCAGTTGGTTAAGCATCTGCCTTAGGCTCAGGTCATGATACCAGGAGTCCTGGCCTGCTTCTCTCTCCCCCCTGCCCTCCCCATCCAGTTCATGCTCACTCTCTGTCTCTCTTTCTCAAATAAATAAACTTTAAAAAATAAAACTTACTGAGTATTATCCATTTTTTAAGCAAAGAAATCCTATTACTGCTTACCAATGATAACAATGTTAAAACATTCAAGTATCATCAAGGTACCAAAAAGTCTCCACATTTAACCAAGAGACATATCCTAAGCAGGTACCATTGAGTCACCCATTAAAATTTCTAAGTGTCATCACAGATCATGAAACTATGGAGCTATACTATCTGTGGAGACTGAGACTGGCCCAGAGCTTACAACATGACTAACAAGAAGTGTAATCCATAGGTATGATACACTTCTAGGAAATTTACTGGGTTAAATATAAGGATCTTAGGTCAGAACAGTCATGGCTTTAATCCCAGGTCTGCCACTAAACTGCAAATCCATCGGCAAGGTGCTTATATCATAAATTACAGTTACTGGGGTGCCTGGGTGGCTCAATGGGTTAAAGCCTCTGTCTTCGGCTCAGGTCATGATCTCAGGGTCCTGGGATTGAGCCCCACATCGGGCTCTCTGCTCAGCAGGGAGCCTGCTTCCCCTCCTCTCTCTCTGCCTGCCTCTCTGCCTACTTGTGATCTCTGTCTGTCAAATAAATAAATATCAGTTACCTCATCTGCAAAATGTACATGATAAGGATGTTGTAAAGATTCAATTAGATGATACAAAGGTGACTTATATAATGTCTGGTACGGAGCAAAAAGTTACCAATAATGTTTTTGTATTGTCATATACTGTATATTAATGATGTTCAAGATACTATGCTCTAATACTTGGGGAAATTACATGTAACCACCACCACAACCATGATTTGGGACTATTCTATCATCACAAGAATCCCCAGTGCTGGGGCACATGGGTGGCTCAGTGGGTTAAGCCTCTGCCTTCAGCTCAGGTCATGATCTCAGGGTCCAGGGATCGAACCCCCCATTGGGCTCCCTGCTCAGGGGGCGGGGGTGGAGAGGGGGTGGGGAGAGGGTCTGTTGCCTGCCTGCCCCTTGCCTGCCTCTCTGCCTACTTGTGATCTCTCTGTCAAATAAATAAATAAAAGCTTAAAAAAAAAAAAAAAAAAAAGAATCCAATGCCCTCACACCATTTATAAAACCTTGAAATGGAACCTAAATTGATGCACACAAGGAAGGACACAGAATAGTACTCCTGGGAAAGAAAGACTCAGACAGTTTATGGGATAGCTTTAAAAAAAAGATCAAAGGTATGGAACAGGCAAAAAAGATTTTTTTGAGGAACAGCTGTATGAGAGTAGCTCTTAGTCCAGAAGAAAGATAGGTAAAGATTCGGTAGTTTTGTTCAGCATTCTGTCATAACTTCTCCAGTTACTTACTCAAAGAAGATAGTATATGCTCTTTGCTCTTGTGCGTTAATTTTAAACAATGATATGGGTATAGCGTTAAGAGGCAAGCAGACCCAGTTTATCTGGACTATACAATGACGAAGTTTCAAGACTAGCCGATTGAAAGCCCAATAAAACCATAATTTAGCAGAAATAGCAGGCTACATGCATCACTATTTTCTAAAATAAAACTCATCTGGTACTCCAAAATTACTCATATGTTCTTCAAATATGCTATATTTAAATGAGGACTCCTTGTACTTCAATGAGAAGAGGAAAAACTAAGCTTAAAAACCATTTATCTCACATTTAAAATTATAGCAGTATCAGATTTACATAATCTATATATTGTAGTACATAGCAGCTCTGTATCATAGTAAAAGGATTGCAAAAGATTTTATCCAAATCATATATACCACCACTACATACATATTCCTTACCACTACTTCACAGATTACAAAACAGAAGACAACATTCATCTGCAAACACAACATATGTCAGAATACCAGAGATTTCCTGGCTTTACTCACTACAAAGTGGGAGACAGAGACATTTCAAATGATAAAAATAATTCTAAATCTGTAATTATTTCTTCAACCAAAAGAGGTAAGATGTCCTTTTTTCACTGTGAAAGTGAATCATTTTGATATGTTTTACCTCTAACCCTTCCCTGAAGAAGAGAAAAGACCTTGCAAATCATTCTGTTCCTAGAAATCCGTAGTTGAGCTCCAAGGTTAGCACAACCCCCTTTGAATTTACCCAGTTTACAAATATTACAATGGTTTGATAGGTACCTTTCATGGTTCATATATCCACTTCAACTTTATCACCTTACGATATCAAAATCACATTTCATTCACATGCATAATAATTCTCTAGCTTTAAAAAAAGATTTTTTGAAAAAAATGTGTACGTTTACCAAGAAGGGAAGAAGAAAAGTAGGACAGGGAACTCTAAAAGGACATATAACAACTGGTTAATGACAGATACCAATGGGAAATACACAGAAGAAAATGAGAGAAAATTATCGCTTTTAACCTTATGTAACTCCCAATTATTTAAACTTTCCAGTACACAGCTGTTTCTGACCTGTGTTACATAATTATATGTCTCAGTTTACTCATCAGCAAAACAGGGATAATAAAAGTATCTAACCTCAAATTAATGATGCAAAACATTGAAAAAAATAACTGGAACTTAGTAAGCCTTCAAAAATTAAATAATGTTATATTACTATTACTATCTATTACATGCAATGAAATAATAAAAACACAATATAAATTATGTTTTCAAAAGGTAAATGTAAATAAAACCTTATCAGAAGAGATATTTAATTTATTTTTAGGTAAGCTTTATGCCCAATGTGGGGCTTGAACTCACAACCTGCATATTAAGAATCATGTGATCCACCAAATAAGCCAACCAGGCAGCCCAATCTATATTTATTTTTCATAGAATTCTTCACAACTGCAGTTAAATAACTGTCAGATAGCAAGGATCACACTTATTAGACTCACAGTACTTGCATAATGCTTATTAGTACACAATAAATGGCAAAGAATATTTACTGAATGAATGTAATTATCATGCAACACATACATGATGCTGCTGCATTTTAAGTTATTTATAACCATTTACCAATTAAAAGAAAAGTATATATATAATAAAAGAGAATCTACTTCTGTAAATAAGTAAGCATTTTTAGACTGCTCAACAAGGCAGACATTTTCCCCCCAAAAGCTGGAAAAAAAAAAAAAACCTTCTAAAATTAGAACACATGGTAGACATGGCAACCACATTTCTGGACAGGAAGAAAATAGAATCAACACTCTCCCATCTTTATTTTACATGGCTAGCTGCTTTGGACTGCTTCAAATTATAAAAGCAACAAAATGAAATCTGTAGCAATCCCAAGCATAACAAAAAAGATGAACAGATATGGAAAATACCTGTAACGGAAAGATCAAATAATCAAGTAAATGATTCCAAAATAATTTTAGTATATAGAGAATTTTCATAAATTATATTCTGAGAATAATAACTCACTGTGGGTCAAGAAAAGGACAAACAAAAAGACCTACCAAGTATGAATACCCTTACAGAGAAAATTAACTATTCTGAAAAACAAATTGTAGTTAATTGCAACTAACGCTATTTTTGGTTAAAACATTGAAATGTGACAACCTAAAACATACACAAAAGAGAGTAAGATAGATCATGGATCAGGGTTAGAAAAGAAGGAAAAAGGCAAAAAGAAAAAAAGTTAACTGTGCAATTCAGTAATACATAACGTGCCCACCCATTACTAAATCTAAATAAAAATAAGATTTTAAAATGGAAAAGCCCATATTTGTATAAAAAATACAGTTTCTTTTAAATATTTTTAAATTGCTTTTGATGATTTCAAATGTGAAAAGTAAACTGTTTTCTTTTTTTTTTTTTTAAGATTTTTTATTTATTTATTTGACAGAGAGAGATCACAGTAGGCAGAGAGGCAGGCAGAGAGAGAGGGAAGCAGGCTCCCTGCCGAGCAGAGAGCCCGATGCGGGACTCGATCCCAGGACCTTGAGATCATGACCTGAGCCGAAGGCAGCGGCTTAACCCACTGAGCCACCCAGGCGCCCAGTAAACTGTTTTCAACATTAACTGTGGCTGGTGCCTTAAAATCATAAATGTTTTTTGCTTCTTTTTCCACAACTTTTCTGATTTTAATATTAAATGAGTTCTTTTAATGTCTTAAGAAACAACATTATCTTGATACTTGTATACCTAGAACTTGGCACACTGAAGTTAGGAGTAACAAAGTAATAGAGAAAAGAAATGCTTCTGGGGTTTGATACATAATTGTCTTGTTGGTTTCTTCCCAATTTTATTTATGGCACATTTTAAATTTATGACTCCGAAGCATATCCTGCTCAATTTGATCCCAGTCAACAAACATGGAAAGCAAAACCCAAAATTATGGATAAGAAAAAATTTAGATCTACATGTCAAAGATATTCAAACCTGGAAAAATATTAAGGTATCTAGAATACTAGTTCATTTCTTTTCTCATATGATTTTAGAAATATTGATATATTAAAAATACTATTTTGAAAGAAGAGGTTTAACATTGAAAACATGAAATTCCTTTCAATTCATAACCACATTAAAGTGCCATTCATTCATTCATTCATAGTTACTCAACTGTATCAGTTCCTGTGCCTATACTGAATACATTTACGTATATAATTATTGCCCTCATTCAGGCAAAAAGTTAACCATAAATTTCATTAGGTTAGCATATACTATTTATATACAATTTTTAAACTATGATCAGGCCTTAGATGACTGACTGGTGATCCTCAGATGACTCAGTGACCTTAGTTTAGTCCGTTTCACACAGGTTTGCTGTGATTTTGGCAGGATTTCTGGTGGGCCTTACTATATACTGAATGGGTAGAATTTTAACCATTCTGCTGGAGGATCCTTAACAGTATTTCTTACTCTTTTCTCTGGCAACCTTCACTTTCCCTGAGAAGACAATTCCCTAATCATTTCCCTAGGGGTTGTGGCTAGCAACATTCAAAGTACAGAATAAAGGAAAAAGAGCTGAAGGAAAATAAAAAAAGTTGCACCACTTAGTAAAAGGATTATCATGTAGTCCTCTCATGCCACACCAAAAATACTGATGCAAGGGTCCTTGAAGCCAAAACCTCTGGTGCTCAGATTCTTGAGAGAATGTATCCCCTGTTTACCATAAGGTGAGAAGGGTTGGCTGCCTGCCGGGGAATATGGGGAATCCTGAGAGGCTACTTCTCTTCTTATCACCTGTCAATTAACCCCTCCATTTTCAGCTCCATCAATTACTTCTACTATGCAAAGCATATGGTGCTTCAATTTTTGAAACTTTCTGGGATCTGCCACCATTCTCTGCTGATACTTATCTTTCAGTTTTCTTGAATCTCATTAAGTGGGTCACTGTTTCTCAACCATATTCTAAAACTTTATTAATATCTTATTACTGTTGTCTCCTGTTCTCTCTCCTTTTTAACTTTTATTGTTATTTTGGTGCAGTTTTGGAGGAATGAAGATAAACATGTTTTACACCAGGTACATTTATCCAAGTATCACTTAGATTATTTAAACAAAATAAATGACAAACTCCTAGTCTCTTTCCCACCACTTTACTCTGCTGCTATAGTAATCTACCTAAAATAGAAAAGTGACTGTTCAACCCACATGTTGTAATTCAATGACTTTCCATTCTGTACAGGAGGAAATGTTCAAAATGTTTATTGTAACACAAGACTATTTATGGTCTGTTCTGTGTTTGCTCTTCCTTACTTCATTTTCTGCCACTCCACCACAATTACTACAAATTATGTTCCAGCTTGGCATAAATTCTTGGGATTTCCCAATCAGAACCTCTTTTCTCGCAAAATGATTTCTATACCCTTTTCCAATCAGATGTCAATTCAGCACTTAAATCACATCAAGGGTAACTCTCTGTATAGCTTTTTCTTCTCTCCCTTGCCAAGCTAGGTACAGCTTTCCTACTTCTCCCATTTTTATAAACTTTTATTGTATCATTGATTGGTTCATTTTCTACCTGCATATCTCTCTCCTTACTCTCTGGACTTCTTGATCAAAACTTTTCAGTTTCCTCCTGGTTATATCTGCAAGGCCTTAAATAATCTGATCAGGAATAAAGTGAAATGAGAATTATTGGGGCACCTCGGTGGCTCAGTCAATTCAGTGTCCAACTCTTGATTTCGGTTTAGGTCATGATCTCAGGGTCATAAGACTGAGCCCCAAGCTGGGCTCTGTGCTCAGAGTGAAGTCTGCTTAGATTTCTCTCTCTCTCTCTCTCTGCCCCTTCCCTCCCTCGCTTTTTCGCATGAGCTCTAGTACAATAAATAAAATCTTCCCCCAAAAGTGAAATGAGTATTGTTTTCCTTCTAAGACTTTCTCTAAAACTAAGCTGACTGAAAAATACAAATGCTATTTTCATGATTTTTCTTAGCAAGATGCAATAACTGGTAGGGCATATATGTTTCACTACAGAAGAAAAATCATTAACTTGGAGATAGGAATTTGGGGTTCCATTTCCAGTTGTGCTAACTAAATTGACAATAAATGTAAACAAATCAGCTAACAGTTACCCTAGATCTTCCTTTTTTTTTTTTTTCTGGAAAAGGGAGAACATTAAACTGAATAATGATAGTAACACCATGACAAAAGGCTTTTATAAAGCATTTTACATATAATATATGCTTGTATAGTAAAGAATTAACCTAATCCAAAGATAAGTATGGTCTCAGCCCTGGGATACTGGGAGGGGATCTCTAGGCCTCTGGGATGTCCTGCCTAATTGGCATGTCTATTTGCCTAGAGGCTTTATCCAAGGGACAATCTAGCCAGCTGATTTACGATGGGAGCTCTGGGCCACACAGTATCAGCTGAGACCTCCACAGAAGTGATAACTAAAGGTATGAGTCTGACCTCTTGGGAGGGGCTAAAGACTAAAGGTCAGTCATGTGAACAGTATGTGACCAAGCTCCAATAAAAACAATGAACACAAAAGGACTGACTGAACTTTCCTGGTTGGCATTAATCTGCACAGTGTCACACACTATGGCTGAAAAGAGGTAATACTGTTTATGACTCAACAGGAGAAGATGACCAAGAGCTTCATGTTTGAACTCCTATTGGCCTTTGTACCCTAGGACTCTTCCCTCGACTGATTTAAATTTGTATCCTTTCTCTGTAACAAGCTGTAGATGTGAGTATAGCAGTTTCCAGACAGCTCTCTGAGTCTTTCTGGCAAATTATCAAACCTTAGGGATGCTGGGACCACCTTAGGGTGGTTTGGGGAAGCCCCTGAACTTAAAACGGTGTCAGAAATGAGGGCAGTTTACAGAGACTATTCTTTCAAAATGTAGAGATGGCCAAACCCACTGCAGTTGGTATCAGCAAAATAGATACTAACCTGCTGAACAGGGTGGTGTGGGAAGAAAAAGAATGAGAGGGTAGGAGATGACAAACCCTTTATTTCTGTGTGGCCACAAGGCCAACCCATGATATAGAAGTATAACTGTACTGTGATCAGTTACCAGAGAGATGACTTACCAATGGAATTTAGAAACAGTGGATCTAAGTCCCAAGGAGTCAGCTCACTAGACATACAAAGAAATGCAAAATTTAAAAAAATTAGCTAACTATACAGTCTCTTAATTACTGTTATCTCTAAGAGCTAAAGAGAAAAAGTAAGGGAGAGTGTTGGGGCAAAGCCTGATGCTGAGCCAAGCTTGGGTTTTAGCCAGAACCAGCTAAAGCCGCTAGTAACAGATCTATTTCTGTAGGTAAAAGTTATGCTGAAATAACAGATAATAAAGATTTTAAGAGAATAGGGAAAGAGAAAGTCAAGAGCCAAGACACTCATCCTGGATGAGTGAGAATCTTTCAATGGTTGTTAAGAAATGGGACTGAAGTGGACACTGATGGATGTCAAAACAAAGATCTTACTGCAGCACGCTTAGAGTTTGGGAGAACTGACAGGAGGAACTTCTAGGGTCCCCTAAATAAATCTGCTTTATTCACTCCAGTTTGAGATAAACTAATAATCAGCAAAGGGGAAGATGACTATGAGGAACTTCAAATTTTCTGAGCTAATGTTTCCATAATCTAAACAAGATTACAGATGAGAATACCTGAGTCCCCTGGCCAAAACCCAGCTGGGGTCCAAAGATCAGAAACACATTAAGTAGGTAAAATAGGGCAGAGAAAAAGATGTTTCTAGGATTCCTTGCTATGGGAGCCCCATGCACTAAGGATATAAATCTACTGGTGAAATCCTAATGGAGGCTACAGTTAGATTAAGGGGATATAGAAATGTAAAGGTTAATATAATTAAGTAAAACATTTAGATGACAGTTGGAGTGTTTGAACAGACTTTACGTAAAGTAAGCTGCATCTCCTTTACCTGAAAATATTACTTATATCTGACTGGGGAAGGTTTCTCCTACTTAATACTATAAAACAAAAGGCTTATAAAGCCATTATAAGGGCAGTAGTGATTGGACAGGTTAAGTGGGAACCAACAAGAACGCTCTAAACCACACACACAAGTTAATTTCAAATAATATAGAAAAGAAACTAGACAAATTCTTTGGACAATAGCCCGGTGAACAGGAATCTCAAGTACCAGTATCCTTTGTCTCCTATTTTTTAGGCTATATCTACTATAAAGGATACCATTTGGGAAGAATCTCTGGATACAGGTCCTATTGGGCTAATGGACCATGTGGTCTATAACTTCTGGCAAACTGACCACTAAATAACTTGATGACAAATGCTTAAAAAGGTCTTTATTGATAATACAGAAAACATAGTAGTGGCCATGTCCAATATGCCACAGTATACTATGCACAAATTGCTATCACCCTTACTTTTGTTTTTTGTCCATCCTGAGACAAGGAAGAAGAACTATGAGAGGCTTTATGGCACAATCTAAATTATATCTAGGTGCAATTACTCATCTAATCCTAGTACAAGTACCCAACATCTTAGAGTAAAAAAGATGCATCCTAACTGTACTCTATTAGTACACGATGATAATGCATGGTAGATTCAACAACACAGGCACACAAAACAGAAAAGGGCTTTAGAGGATATTGGTACTGGTCTAGTCATTGTAGGACAAGATGAATTTGCTTTTAATGAGTAGTGGCATTCAGAAGAAGACGACCTACTAACTAGAATAAGCAGATTAGAGGGAGTTCTCCTCCAGGAGGAAAAAGCAAGGGATGAGAATCAGCCTATGAAGATAATGGGTCAGGCAGACTCCAAAAACATTTCCAACATTGAGAAAGACCTGTACTCTGACCTAAAAGGGCCTCCGGACTGTTTTAATACAGATGGAGAGTATAGTAGCCAGGGACAATGGCCCTCCATCTTAGATACTAAGACTCAAGGGACACACCTAAGGGGATTTTATGGACCTCCACACCTATGGAAGTTCTTCTGGGGCAGCTGTAAATACATTGATGCACTGTGTATGACTGCTTTTACCCCTACGACCAATCGAAATAAAACATACCCTACAGTATAACCTAACAGAGGCAGGAACTAATCTGAATACATCGTGTGCCCTCCCTGTAGGAGAGAGGTGGGTCCTACAATATACAACACACAGTGGGAACCAGTCTTAGTACAAGCTTGTGGACTGAGAATTGCTTTGTTCCAAACTGACTTGGAACCCAGAAGTAACAGAATAAGGGCCAACTGTAACTAATACAATTGTATATGGGTAAGAGTTAATTCTATTGAGGAAGCTGATTCTTCTGTAATTCTGACTAATCTGTTCTTTAATGAAACTGAAATGTATTATGAACATACAGCAATTGTAACCAACATGTAACAATGACATGATTGGGAGGATTCACAACCAATATAAAAAAGTCTAAAAACAAAATACTGGTGATAATCAAATATATCAGGAGATTAGGTTAAAGCCTCCTCAGAACACAATGCTGATAGAAAAAGAATGGCCTGAAGAAAAACTACATTTAGCTAGCCATCGGTTAATTTCTATGCTGTTTATCAAGTGATAAGTTTACCATAAATTACAAATAGCAGTAAATCATGGGAGTAAATGAGTAACAAAATTAGTACAAGAATATGAAAATGTATGAAATGGCTTTATAAGTCAGATTAACTATTTATTTATATCCTTCCCTACTTCACACTAGCTCCTCCAAATGTTGGGCACATTGATAATGTTGCTATTGCTATGATCATAAATGCTATACAAAGAACACATATCCTAAAAAATATGCTGTAGGAGAGCACAGGCCAAGGGCTGGAGGGTGGCCTGTCTAGTGAAGAAGCTTCTCTACCCAAGAGATCTGGCCTAGATGTCAGTTATTAAGAGGTGATCTCTAGGCCTTTGAAATGTCCTGCTTGATTAGAGTCTTTGTTTGCCTGAGGACTTTGGCCATTGAACAGTTTAATAATGTGATTTATGATGGGGACTTTGGGCATTTCAATATCATCAGTTACAATGTCCAGGGGAAGTGGTAACTATAGGTATTAGTCCAATGTCCAGGAGGAAATAGAGAGTAAAGCTCAGGTATGCAGACAGTATGTAAACATATCCAACAAAAACTGTGGACAGCAAAGACTTGGATGAGCATCTCTGGTTGTTAAAACTCTGCGTAGTGTTGTACATTGTGGCTGGAAAGACAGAATGATGTCCATGACGTTACAGTCCATGTTGTGGACCCCTTCCATATTCTGCGCCCTGTGCATCTCTTCCATTGGCCAATTTTAATCTTCATCCTTTCTCTGCAATAAATTGTAGGCACCAGAATTACAGTTGTCAGTGAGTTCTAGGAGTCCTTCTTGTGACTTATCAAACCTAAGAATGGGTTAGGGAAACCCTCAAACTTGCAATTGGTGTAAGAGAGGGTGGTCTTCTGGGGATTCTCCTAAAACTGTATAGTTGGCAAAATCATTGCAGTGCTATATTAAAGATTTTATTTATATACTTTGCTGCTTAACCCCTTCACGATAACTTTATATAGTAGGTACTACTATTATGAAGACAGTGAGACATAGAAAAAAATAACTCAAGTTCATCCTGCTATTAACCACAAATGACACAGTAGGCATTTGAAGGAAGAAATCCAATATCAAGACTTATGTTCTTAATATATTATACTACATTCCTAGATGACTGCTAAGGTTCTCTTTTTCAACAAATACACTGTCTAAATCTAAGACTAGAAAATTTCTAAGGTCATATCAAGCCATGTAAATCTATGAGCAAATAGTAATTAAGATGGACTTAAAAACAAACCTTAAAGCATCGTTGTATTTTATTTTGGTGTTTGAATTGTTATTTTTATTAGAAACATTTTAAGATTTATTTAATTTAGAGAGTGATTGAGTAGGAGCACAAGTAGGAGGTGCAGAAGGAGAAGGAGAAAGAATCTCAAGCAGACTCAGCATGGAGCCCGATTTGAGGTTTAATCTCATGACCATGAAATCACAACCTGAGCAGAAAGCAAGAGTTGGATACTTAACTGACTGTGCCACCTAGGCACCCCAGAAAGTTTTAATTCTTTGTACTGTTAAGGATATTATGGAGTGCCTGGGTGGCTCAGTCATTAAACATCTGCCTTCGGCTCAGGTCACCATCCCAGAGTCCTGGGATCCAGCCCTGCATTGGGCTCCCTGCTGTGCAGGAAACCTGCTTCTCCTCCCTCTCCTACTCCCCCTGCTTGTGTTCCCTCTCGCTGTGTCTCTGTCAAGTAAATAAATTTTTTTTTAAAAAAGGATATTAATTAAAAATGCTGTATTAACAAAACTTAAAAATGCTAAGTATATTAACAGAAGACAAAAAAGAATTCATTTGAAGAAAATCAAATAATCAAAAATCAAATAATCAAATAAATCAAATAAATCAAAATAAAAAATACATGATAAAGTCAATACATTCAATTTCTAATTTCTTGGTAAACAATAGCTGTTTCTACTGAAAAGACAAATTATATCAGGCATAATCCCATCTTTCTAAAAAAATGATTTTAATTAGTTGGTAATATTTTCTAAGTATATAATTTCGACACCACTAGAATCAAGACTTTTTTTAACTTGAATTTCATTTGTCCATGCTTCTCTAAAGTATTTATGATTTTTAAAAACCTGCATAATATCTGATTAATTTAACAACATTCACAAATTGTGATAGGGCTGTAATGAACATCTTTCTGCATATAACATTTTGCCTTTCTTATTTGTATCTGCAAGCCTACCAACTGACTTGCTCACATAAGGTATCGGATAAACATTAGCTGAACTGAATTTAATTTTCACCTTTTAAAAATTGTTTTGTAAGAATAATTTCCCAAGAGAAGAATTAATGAATCAAAGAGGATTAACTTCCTTTTGGTCCTTACAACATAATACTTTCCCCCAAAATAATATTTATGATCCACAAGAAAAGGATAGATGTGCTCCTTCATTACAGTCTGTCAGTATTAGCTTTTATCATTTATTTTTTTTAAAGATTTTTTATTTATTTATTTGACAGACAAAGATCATAAGCAGGCAGAGAGGCAGGCAGAGAGAGAAGGGGAAGCAGGCTCCCTGCTGAGCAGAGAGCCGGATTCGGGGCTCGATCCCAGGACCCTGGGATCATGACCCAAGCCAAAGACAGAGGCTTAACCCACTGAGCCACCCAGGCGCCCCAGCTTTTATCATTTAAAAAGTTTGATACCTCACTACATATAATTTGATCTCATAAAGTGTTTTACTTTGCAGAGAAATAATAATCCTGAAGGTATAGTATCTTTCCTACTGCTTCATTATTTACCAAAGTACAAAGAACTGTAAAACTAACTCTGGAAACTCAATTATCAATATGTAAAAACTATTTGTTTCAAAGTTCATAGTTGGAATGTGGCACAGGTTCACATTTCAGTAAAATCTGGTTGAGGTTGTAATCTAAAAACCAAGTTTGGCGATGTAACAGCCAGATATAAAGGTATTTTGTCCCAAAGAACAGTGAAGTCTATTCTAATTTGAAAGGGTTTCTTTCAGAACAGAGAACTAAAAAGTCCTTTCACTAGGCAAATAATCTAAAGGCAATATATTGATAAACATTTACATGTTTATGATCTAATCACAATTCCTGATCAAACCAGAATGATCTATCTAATGAAGTTGAAAAGTTGCACTGGGAAGAAGGAGAAGTCTGAGTTTCCTAAAACTCACTACAGAAAATCAGATAAATTATTACAGATTAGAATACTTAGTTGGCAATAAAATTATAAGTTCTTTCCTTCTGCATCTTGAAAATAACCCATTTTGGGTAATTCTACATCTCCTCCTCTCTTCCATGACAGTTTAAGATCTCACATTTGTATTTGATTAGAATGAGGGCATCTATTATAAGCATTTTAATTATTTGTCTTTGACTACTACTATGTTTAAAATTGGTAACATATTTTTTTTTAAGATTTTATTTATTTATTTGACAGACAGAGATCACAAGTAGGCAGAGAAGCAGGCAGAGAGGAGGAAGCAGGCTCCCCGCCGAGCAGAGAGCCCAACACGGGGCTCGATCCCAGGACCCCGAGATAATGACCCAAGCCGAAGGCAGAGGCCTTAACCCACTGAGCCACCCAGGCGCCCCGATAACTTACATATTTTTAGCACAGCTGGCTGATTATGCTTTCCTGTCATTTGACTTTAGTATAAAGTAACACCCAGGAAACTTGCTATATTTCCCAATAAAATTCTTTTTCAGTAGCTGGGGAGGATAAATTCATCATATCATATCATAAATAAGCATTTATTCACTAAGATGGATAAAACACTGTGTTACGGACGCCTGGGTGGCTCAGTTGGTTAAGCGGCTGCCTTCGGCTCAGGTCATGATCCCGGCGTCCTGGGATCGAGTCCCACATCGGGCTCCTTGCTCGGCAGGGAGCCTGCTTCTCCCTCTGCCACTCTGTCTGCCTGTGCTCGCTCACTCTCTCTCCCTCTCTCTCTCTGACAAATAAATAAATTAAAAAAAAAAACAAAAAACACTGTGCTAGACTTCTAGGAATGATTCAAGGATGACTAAGACATGACTCCTGTTCTCAGGGAACTTACAATCTAGTAGGGAAAGACAGCCATGCAAACAAATAGGTATAATACAAAGCAGAGGTGCTAGCCGTTAAAACAGAGATACAAACAGTTCTACAGGAAAAAGGGATGGTGAAATTAATTCTGGTTGGGGTTATCTGGAAGGCTGAGCCAGCAGAAAAGTAGTAGAAAACTCTGCCCCTTAGAAAATGCAGCAGTGTTACAGCCCAGCTGGGTTAGGGTCAAAGCCCCACTCCCCACAGAAAGTTTTCCTAAAGGAGATGGAGCCAGGGCCCTAATCCAGTTAGGTAGGTTACTCGTTGATTTCAATTATGAATGCCAACACTTTCTTTCCCTGGTGCTGATAAATGTGATTTAATGAGTATTTTACTTTACTTAAAAAATGAAATTTAACAATATATTAAGTAACTTACATAAAAATGTAAGACACCTTGGCTTTCATCATCAGAATAGCCTCAGGTGGTACCCTGATCATACAGAACCAAACAAACAAAAAAAAAAGACACAACTTCAGCATGTTATATAGCTGGTGCTCCAATGTATGTTTTGCTATTGATACACTGGGGAAAAAAAGATGAAGAGACAATTCCAGAGAACTGGGTATTATATTATCCCATATTTTGTTGAAGTTTTAATTTTTAAATTTTTAAAATAAACTTTAGAAAAGGTTAATGAGACTACAGGATTCTTTTGTTATGTCATAATTTCAAGAACCAGCAGATACACTGCCAGTTTCGACTGATTTCTTAGAGCAAGCAGACAATATAACCAATGTGTAATATTTAACAAGTACCACGTGAGGGGTCAAACAACTAGAAAGAGGATAACACAAACATATGTTTAAGTACAAAAGAACATGAAAGCAAGCATCATGTACACAGAATTAGAAACATTAAATATGTAGAGAATTAAAGACAAGAATATTAGTTTCTGCTGTTTAGTCCCCCCCCGCACTGTGTTTAATTCTATTTTCATCTCATATGTAACCCTAAAATTTCTCAGATTTGTAGATACAGTATTCTGCTATATGAATTTAAAAACTGAATTTCATAACTACTGCTTGTAGGTATCATCAAATTAGCTTCATTTTAATGAACAGTAGGGAAATGATACAATCTCAGTTATGTGTACTAAACATAAACGAATGTTGGTAGAAGTCTTATGAAACTTAATGGTTATTTTCTAGAGTATATCAAGCATTTTCATTTCAATTATTTGTTCCATTAATTTTTACAACCTTCTGAAACAAAGAAAGAAAGAAAACAGGAAGAAAGAAAGGAAAACTCATCCTGACTGTCTGGATTAAGGAAGATATCTCAATATATAGATGTCCTTTAAATATAAACATACAATTCAAAAAGTCTTGCTATCATAAAATTAGCTGAACAAACCGTGAGACAAAAGCACCTTTGATAATATAAAGAAAGCTTATAACAAATATTAGAAAAACACAAAATCCTAATAATAAGTAATTGAAAAAAGATAATCACAAAAATACAAGTTGCTAATATGAATATTCATCCCATTAAAGAAATGCAAATTAAAACAATAAAATAGTATTTTAAAATACCAAATTAGCAGATATAAAAATTAAAACATTCACTTCTGTATTCAAATTGTAAATGTTTGGCTTTTAAAACAAGACAGTCTGAAAATAAGTAATCAGTGTTTGTGGGGGTGGAAGTAAAGTGGAGGATTAGGATTAGGTGAGATGAAAGCACTCACACACTGAATGGGGACAACGGCAGTAAGTATTTGTGGAGAATATCAAGAGACTTTTATGTATTTTTTTCAAGTTCATAACCTCTGACCATTAATTCTACTACTATGAATCTAAATTTTTAAAATAATCAGAGATGCAAACAAAGACTTACATTTTTATCACAATAATATTTAAGTTATTTATAATCACAAAAAAATTAGGAACAATACCAAATATTAGGGCAATGGATCATTATAGGATAAAATATTTTGTAGCCATTGAAAACTTAATACTTGTGAGGAGGAACAAACACACTGAAATATCAAGTAAAACAAGCAGGATCTACAATTTTAATGCAGTCTTAGCTAAAACTATGATTAGAAAGCAGAGATTTTATATCCTGCTGTTTATTTATTAGTTGTAATATATGGGAAGGCACATAAAATCTTTAGGGTTTTCTATATATAAGATCGTACCACCTGCAAACAGAAATAATTTTATTTCTTCCTTTCCAATTTAGATGTCTTTTTTTTCTTTCTCTTGTCTACCTGCTCTGGCTAGAACTTCCAATGCTATGGTGACCAGAAAAGTGCCCTCTTGGTTTTATTTTCAATCTTAGAGAAAAAGCTCCCATTCTTTCACAATTGAGTACAATGTTAGCTAAGCAGAAGGATATAAAATCAACACATAAAAATCAGCTGTGTTTCTATATTCTAATTATGAAAAACTGCAAATGAAATTATTAAATTCATTCCATTTACAATGGCATCAAAAAGAGTAAATTATTTAAAAACTGACCAAGAAGGTGACAGACTTGTACAATGAAAACTACACAACACTACTAAAAAAAATTTAAAGAAAACATAAATAAATGGAAAAACATCTTGCAGTCATGAACTAAAAGGCTTATTATTGTTAAGATGCCAATACTACCCAAAATAACCTACAGATTTAATGCAAGCTCTAACAAAATCCCAAAGTTTCAGGCTGAAGTAGAAGTATCCATCTTGAAACTCATATGGAATTCCAAGGGACACTGAATGGCCAAAACAGTCTTGAAAAAGAACAAACTTGGAATACTCACATTTCCTCATTTCAAAACTTACTACAAAGCTACACAGGGTCCCTGGTGGCTCAGTCATAGTTGAGCGTCCCCCTTATGATTTCAGCTCAGGCCATGATACTAAGACCTGCAAGGGGCTCTGCACTAAGCGAGGAGTTGGCTTGCGATTCTCTCTCCTCCTCTCCTTCTGCCCCTCCCCCAGAGGAGCATTCTCATATACTCTCTCTCTCCATCTCTAAAATAAATAAGCAAATCTTTAAAAAATTTCACTACAAAGCTATGGTAATCAAAACAGTGTGGTACAGGCATAAACACAGACATAAACTGATGGAAAAGAGAACTCAGAAATAAACACCTGCATATATGGTTAAATAATTTTTGCACTAGGTGCCAAGACCATTCAAAAGAAAAAGGGAAGTCTATTCAACAAATGGAAAGAGGAAAACTAAATATCAACAAGCAAATGAAAGAAACTGAACACTCACCTAATACCATAAGCAAAAATTAGCTCAAATAGAACAAAGGCCTACATAAAAGCCTAAAATAAGAAAACTCCTAGAAGAAAACATACAATAAAAGCTTTATGATATTGGATTTGGTAATGATTTCTTGGATATGACCCCAAAGGCATGGGTAACCAAAAAATTAAGTAAACTGGACTTAATGAATATTAAAAAATTTTATGCATCAAAAGACACTGCCAACAGAGTAAAATGGCAACCACAGAATATAAGAAAATGTTCACAGAATCCATCTAATAAGGGATTAATATCCAGAATATGTAGAGAACTCATAGAACTAAACAAATAAAAACAACCTGATTCAAAAATGGGCACAATGTGGGGGCATCTGGGTGGTTCAGTGGGTTAAAGCCTCTGCCTTCGGCTCAGGTCATGATCTCAAGGTCCTGGGATCGAGCCCCATATCGGGCTCTCTGCTCAGCGGGGAGTCTGCTTCCCCCTCTCTCTCTCTCTGCCTGCCTCTCTGCCTACTTGTGATCTCTGTCTGTCAAATAAATAAATAAAATCTTTTAAAAAAAAATGGGCACAATGTGAACAGACATTTCTCCAAGGAAGATAAACAAATAGCATATAAGCACAAGAAAAGATGCTCAATATCCCTAATCATTAGGGAAACATAAATCAAAACCACATCTCACACCTATTAGAATGGCTATTATCAAAACCTAAAACCAAGTATTGCCAAGAATATAAAATAGTACAGCTGCTGTGGGAAAACAGTATGGCAGTTACTCCAAAGTTTTAAAAATACAATTACCACATGATCCAACAATTCCACTTCTTCAATTCTCAAAAGAATTGAAAACATCTTCTCAATGAGATATATGTACACCCATGTGCATAGCAGCATAATTCGCAAGAGCCAAGAGGTAGAAGCAACATACATGTCCTCCAACAGACAAATGAATAAATATAATGTGGTATATACATAATGAAATATTATTCAGCCTTATAAAGGAAGGAAATTCTCATACAGGCTACAACATAAAAATAAACCTCACAGACATTATGCTAAGTGAAATAAGCTAGTCATGAAAAGACATACTGGATGATTCCACTTCTATTGCGATTATTAGGGTAGTCAAAATCCTAGACACAGAAAATAAAATGGCAGTTGCCGGGAGTTGGGAAGGAGGAAAGGAGAGCTGCTGTTCAATGGTTATAGAGTTTCAGTTCTGCAAGATGGAGTAAGTTTTGTAGATGGATGACTGTACAACAATGTGAATATACTCAATGCCACTGAACTTTATACTTAAAAATAATTAAGGTGGAAAATTTTATGTTAGGCATATTTTACCATATTTTTAAAAATTCTTTAATTCTATGGTGGGGAAAAAAAGCAAGAGAAATATTTTATAAGAAAATATGTCAAAATATGTCATGTTTGGTGAAGAAAATAGAATGATTTATGATTTTCTATTTCATACCAGTTAGCATTTTCCAACTTTTTAATGTGTACCTTTTCTGTGTAAGAAAAAAAAGCTGAGGGGCGCCTGGGTGGCTCGTAGGTTAAGCCTCTGCCTTCGGCTCAGGTCATGATCTCAGGGTCCTAGGATCAAGCCCCAGGAGCCTGCTTCCCCCTCTCTGACTGCCTCTCTGCCTATGTGTGATCTCTCTCTCTGTCAAATAAATAAATTAAAACCTTAAAAAACAAAGAAAGAAAAAGAGCTGAATTTTAAAGAGATTACATAATTAAATATTTTGTGAGGTTAAAAAGGTTTTCAACAGAAATAAATTTCTAAAATAATAACAAAAATTATTATTAAACAATATTTTCTAATTAAAATTTTCTCCAAAATCAGTAATTTATGAACATATAGGAATTCACCTTGATTTTATTAATTATCTCGAAGACAGGGCAAAGATTTTCTAAAGTTCTATTTATTCTTTAACTATGATACTGAGGTATACTTTCTGGTACTGTTGTTATTGCTTCCTTGTTTTGAGGCTTTTCATACAAGATTCACATGAATGTCAAGTTTTAGCCAATTTTTTTTTAAAGATTGTATTTGTTTATTTGACAGAGAGAGATCACAGGTAGATAGAGAGGCAGGCGGTTGGGGGGGGGGGGAGGGGAGCAGGCTCCCTGCTCAGCAGAGAACCTGATGTGGGGCTCGATCCCAGGACCCTGAGATCATGACCTGAGCCAAAGGCAGAGGCTTTAACCCACTGAGCCGCCCAGGTGCCCCAAGACAATTTTTGAGTTAAAGTTTATAAAATTAAAAAAACATGTTAGTCATGGCTTTAAAATCTCCATATTAACAATTCAATATATTCATCCAACAAGTATTTCTTAAAATCTAGTGGGTTGAGCCTGTCTTCAGCTCGGGTCATGATCTCAGGGTCCTGGGATAGAGCCCCACATTGGGCTCCCTGTTCAGCGGGGAGCCTGCCTCCCCCCTTCTCTCTGCCTGCCTCTCTGCCTACTTGTGATCTCTCTCTCTCTGTCAAATAAATAAATAAAATCTTTAAAAAAAAAAATCTATCATGGATAAAATTATCTTATTTTGCTAAACCATTCAAAGTATCTTACCAAAACTATAGCTCATAGACAGCATCTTCCATCTTTTGATATTATATATATTTTCTTTAAAAAATATTATTAGTTCATTTCATTCTTTTTCTCTCCCTGCATTTTCTTTTTAACCACTTATCTCCTCAGATTTTTAAAGGTCTAACTCGTTAAAAGAGAAAATGTATAAGCAATACAATTATTAACAAGAAAAACTATTCTTGTAAATAGTTAATTTATGTTAAAAAATATCTGAAAGTACCTATTCTCATGGTATTTATACCAAAGACCTGCAATAATGTTTTAATAGCTTTAAAAATATTTCTCAGATATCAATATAAGAACATTATTTCATTCAAACATATACAGCCCAGTGGTTAAACAGATATGGCTTTCTTCCTAATAGAACTATCTTATTTGGTTAGTATATTTCTCTCTCTCTCTCTCTTTTTTTTTTTTTTTAATTTGACAGAGATTACAAGTAGGCAAGCAGGGAGAGAGAGGAGGAAGCAGGCTCTCCGCGGAGCAGAGAGCCCAATGTGGGGCTGGATCCCAGGACCCTGGGATCATGACCTGAGCCGAAAGCAGAGGCATTAACCCACTGAGCCACCCAGGCGCCCCCCTCTTTTTTTTTTTTTTAAGTAATCTCCACACCTAATGTGGGGCTTCAACTCACAACTCAAAGATTAAAAGTTGCATGTTCTTCTGATTGAGCCAGCCAGACTTCCTTAGTATGTTTCTTGAACACAGTTTCTCTTCAAACTAGCTGAGAATTTTGTGAAATCTGTATTTCTCAAATAGAACATTTTCTGATATGAAGTAATTTTGTCTATTATATGAACATACAATTTCACATTAAATATCTACTATCATCCACAATGAATTGTCAACTTTTATTAATTTTAATAAACCAAGGAAAATTACATGCTATTGATGCTTATAAAAAGTACCCTTTTATTGTCTACCTACAAAGTCTCAAGCTTGCAAAACTTCCACATTACACACAAACTAGTCAACTATGTTAGTAACCTTTAATCAAATTTATTTATATGTTTCTTCTAACTGGATAGATTAAACTATTTCTAGGCTAAATATTCTAAAGGAGTACTAACAAAAAGGACACATAAAATTGTTTAACAAAATAAAAGCCATAGTTTGAGATTTCTGTCAGATACTTCAGAGCCTCTTCAGGAATAATGTATGATCACCAAGATAAATCTGAACTTACATCCAGTTCTTGTTCTTTTAAAACAAACAACTGAGAATGTTTAATGAAACAGGAATAGATCTTACCAATGCAGGCCACTGAATTTGTTTGCTCTTTGATCCCTGAGTCTGGCTAGGGTCGATCCTTCTGGCCCAGATTAAGTGGTATTCCACCAAGAAAGTTGAAAAATCTTCATATACTTTAACCCACTCTCGTTTATCCCATTCAAGATCATCAAATTCCACATACACCTATAGAAAAGAAAACATAAAACTCCATAAGCAATGCAGAATGTGACATATACACATATTTTTTTAAAGATTTATTTATTTTAGAAAGAGAGAGAGTTGTGGGGGGAGAGGCAGAGAGAGAGAGAGGTGTCAAGGAGATTCTGAGCTGAGCACAGAACCCCATGCAGGCCTTGATCTCATAACAATGAGATACTGACTTGAACCAAAACCAAGAGTTGGATGCTTAACCAACTGTGCCACCCAGGAGGCGCCCCCCGCCACCACTCTCAAGTAAGTTACTTTAAAATAAAGGCATGGAGCTGAATTAGAAAAGATATTAACAAATACATAATTTGAATTAACATTTCTCTTAAAATCATTATTTAACTTTCTCATTAACCACATCAGAACTCCCTACTTGTATGTCAAGAAGACAGACCATACATTAAGAAGAGCAAATTACACAGTATCAGTCAGTACAGACTGGTTAATACCTACTACAGACATACTAAAGACTATGTGGATGCTGATGATTCTAGAAGCAGAGGTTGGGAAATATTAAATATTTTAGGCTTTGCAAACCATGTAGTTTCTGTCATACTTGTTTACCTCTGATTTTATAGTACAAAAGCAGCCACAGATAACATGTAAACATATGGGTTTGGCTTGGTTTCAATAAAACTTTCCTTACAAAGACAGGTGGCAATTCAAGAATGGTTCAACATTTAACAGTCAATCGGTGCAATATACCAAATTAACAGAATAGAGGGGAAAAAATCCTACATGATCATCTTGTTTGACATAGGAAAAGCATCTGACATGCTCAACATGTTGCAGGATAAAAATCCTCCAACTAGGAATAAAAGGAAGCTACTTCAAAACAATGATGGTAATACTGAAAAACCCGTAACAGCATACCGAGTGGTGAAAGCCTGAAAGCTTTTCCTCTAAAATAGAAACAAGGATGTTAATATTTGGAAAACCGGAACTGTCTCGCTTACACCCATTCAACCCCATTTTTCTCCCACTTTCATCCTTTATTTTTTTTTTAAGTTTATTCTTTTTTTTTAAGATTTTATTAATTTGTCAGAGAGAGAGAGAGAGAGAGGGAGAACACAAGCAGGCAGAGTGGTAGGCAGAGGCAGAGAGAGAAGCAGGCTCCCCACTGAGCAAGGAGCCCTATGCGGGACTCGATCCCAGGACGCTGGGATCATGACCTGAGCTGAAGGCAGCGGCTTAACCAACTGAGCCACCCAGGCATCCCACTTTCATCCTTTTTCACTCAATACCTAAGATGATCTCTTCATAGAGCTGTCTTCCCTACTACATTCTAAGTTTTGTTGGAGGCATTCTTGTTTTCTTCTTCCACCCATCTTCTGCTCCCTGACATCTCAAGTGTTTCACTTTCCCCTCATTTAAGTCTGGTTTGTTCTTCTGCCCTCACCCAAGTTCTTCCAGAATGTTTATAAACCCCCTTTCACAGAAACTTACCTTTGAACTCCTACAAGCATTTATTTTTCATACAATTTACTTAGTATATAATCAGATTCTGCCCCATATTCCTCAAATATAATGAGAATATTTTTATATTATGGCTGAAAAATCACTGAAGGTGAAGCTGTTACAGCATCCAGTACAGTGCTGCATATATGCAAAGTATTTAATAAATATTAAATATCTCCTGACTCTTGAAATCACTTACTTTAATTTTAAACATGGACACAAAGTGGTATTATGTTTGGTTCTGAAATCTTTCCGCTCCTGATCATTAGGAAGCTAGTTAGATGTACTTACCTGTTAGAATTGGGAAAGAAGAATATACTGTTATCTCTGCCAAGTCAGAGCAGGAGCCCAAGTCAAGGAAGGAGCCAACAAAACTGTTGCCCTCTAAAAATGCATCCTAAGGGGTTGAGCTGAGGTATACCTGATGTTATGCAAAGTTTCTAACTATACCAATTTCTCTACCACTTAAAATCTTGTAATAGTATGTAAGTTGTGGTGTAAATGGGCTTTTGAAAACTACAGAAAACTGAAGCTGAGACAATGCCCAAGAAAATCTGAGTGCTATCTTTGTTTTCTCCTCATGGACAATAATACAGTCTTACTGACAAGATATTTCAGTCAAGAACCTAAAGAGCCAACGTTTTAAACATTTCCCTACCATAAAGGGCATTAACTCAATGTAAAATATTCCAGATGCAAAACCCCTGATAACAGAATTGAAGTTTTCATCATGAAGTGAACTTTCTAAACTCACGCTTATCTTGCATGGACAGTGTCACTGACAGTTTTAGGAATCTACCAGGACCCTGAGAACAAAGGAAATGAAATTATTTTCCTTTGCTGTATAGCCAACTTACCTTCATATTATCAAAACAGTGAAGTGTTTGAATGTCAGGAGATAGATAGACACTAAAATAAGCTAGTCTGTTATTGTTTTGTGGATTCTGGCAAAAGACATGAGTCTCCTAGGACTTATTACTTACAGCAAAATCTACTTATAACTTAGAGCAAAGTCAAAGTGTGCTGCTTGTGTTGACCCCTCATGCCTCCTAAGACCCACAGAAAGGATGCCAAGAGTCCAAACATGAATACCTATGCACACAGAGAATTGTGTCACAGGAGAGGAACACTGATCTTGGCCAGGAGAGGGGAGGAGGAGGTCCCTATTTTATAATAAATAGAAGCAAGCCTACTATTTGGAGAAGTTACTACTTCTTCTTTCATTATTGTTCACTGCAACACAACTCTGAGAAATGGCCCGAGTAAAGAGTGGTCAGGGTTTCCCATGTTTGATATATCTAGCAGGAACATGCAGGGATGCTCAGTGCCCATGCTGGATTCTCTATACTAATACAGGTAAGATTTTGCATCCTGGCTAACTGAATGAGTATTCTAGCCTTATGGTGTATTGGTATGTATGTGGGGTGAGGTTTGGAGGCATAGTTTCTTTCCATCAATCTGCAAACCTACCAAAAACACTGTATATACTTAGTTGGTTTTTAAAATTTTATGTTACTTTATATTGACTCCCACTTCATTCACTTCTATTGGGTACTTCAGCCTGCTTATTTCCTTCTTACTAACTAAAGATACAAGATCCCTGAAGGTAAAGATTAGGGGTTTTTTTGCATCTCTAGTATCTGGCGTGGTGTCTAACAAACTAAAGCACTCAGCAAATATTGTGACAACCCAGCACTGTGTAAAACATACAACGAGTATGAATAAAGGACTAATTTGAAAAAAAAAAAAAAAGGAGGGGGAAGAAAAGAAAAAAAGGTCTTAAATACAACATGAATACAGTTGCTTCACTTACTAGTTAATCACTGCATTCATAATTATGTAGAAAAAAATGGAAGATTTCACTCAGCAAACACTTCTGACAGCAACTGAGAGGCTAACATTATAAACACTAGGAATTCAGAAATAAGAGATATACATCAAGAATTAACAGCTATGGATATTGTAGTGATTACCATAAGAGTGAAATGATATGAGAAAAAGGCTCAGTAAAATAATCCTTAAAAATAATTATTTTCATAGTGAACACTTGGTAAATACTTTTTTTTAGCCCAAGATATGAAACAAGTGATTTCGAAGAACCGGTATCTAGATAATTAGAAGACTGTCACATATCTCTTTTAATACATTGTCTTTTTTTTTTTTTTTAATTTTATTTATTTGTCAGAGAGAGAGAGAGAGAGCAAGCAGAGGCAGACAGAGTGGCAGGCAGAGGCAGAGGGAGAAGCAGGCTCCCTGCCGAGCAAGGAGCCCGATGTGGGACTCGATCCCAGGACGCTGGGATCATGACCTGAGCCGAAGGCAGCCGCTTAACCAACTGAGCCACCCAGGCGTCCCA
>PISX010000530.1:0-159592 GCA_004024625.1 Mellivora capensis
GGGGGGGAGATGAACCATGAGAGACTATGGACTCTGAAAAACAACCTGAGGGTTTTGAAGGGGCGGGGGGTGGGAGGTTGGGGGAGCCAGGTGGTGGGTATTGTGGAGGGCACACATTGCATGGAGCACTGGGTGTGGTGTAAAACTATGAACTCTGTTACGCTGAAAAGAAATTTTAAAAATATTAAAAAGAAAAAAGAAGTGTTGAGAACAGAAGCATATGCGCTAAGTGGCTCAGCTCCATGGAGACGGGCGTATGAATGAACATCCAGACCCTTCTTCTCTGTCTCTTCTCTTCTGCCTCGAGCTCTGGGGCCGGGAATAGCTGGGGGCCAGCCGAACTTTGGGGAGACTCCAAATGCTCTGCACCCACAATCACCGTGTGTGATGACGTCGCACCCGTGGAGGGGCCCAGAGACAGTTCTGAGGTTTGTTCCAGCTCCTGTTGTTCATGGTGCTTGACTTCAAGGACGAAATTCAGGTCCCGGTTCTAACTTTTAAAATGAAAGCTTTTTTTTTTTTTAATTCAGGTTAATTGACATATAACATTATATTAGTTTCAGGGATACAGCATAACCCCCTACTGATGAAAAAAATTGTTTTTCCTACTGATGAGGAGTTGTAAGATCTACTACCGTATTATTACCTCCAGATCCCACACTGTACATTACAGCCCTGTGGCTTCCTGAATTTATACCCCGAAGCTTGTGCCCAAAATGAATTCTTTGGTGCTGTGGTGTCTGTGGCCCTTCACTCACTGGAAGTGCCACCGGTCTCCGTCTACACTTGGCGAATGGAAGTCCTCTTGGTCAAATCGCGCAGGTCTAAGGCTTCTCCATGCAGGTCTCTGGCTTGGTCCTTCCCCCGGCCCCGTGGTTGGCTGACTTCCAGACCTCAGTGGTGCCGGGTCAAACCAGCGGGACTAGAACTGTGGATTTCTGGGGCTTTTTACTCAGTTCATGCTCTGGTTATCACTGAAACGCAGGACAGCGTCGCAGTCATCAGAAACGGTTTTTTGTGCCCAACTCGAATCCACAGTCTGTGTCATGATTAATGGCGAGGACACTATCTGCCCAGGGTCCGCCATCTGACAAAGTGAGCGCGCAGGTAAATCAGGCGCCGGCGACACCAGGGAGTTAGCGATAACCCGGGTCAGTACCGATTTTCGGGCTTTCTTTCAACAAAGAACTCACACTGTGTGACAGGGAAATTCTCACTGCAGACAGTTACCCCTCATTTTCTTTAATTTGACTGATTTTCTGTGTCCTGCGGGTTGGTCGTCCATCACAGTGCAAAGCCAGTCTTCCGAGGCCAAAAATACAGAGCATCCCTCATTAGGAACAAAAATAAATGGATTTCTTTCCGTGAACACTCTTCTTTTTCTTACCTTCTCTGTGCCCCACACCGCACCTCGCCCTGCTTACTTACACTTGCTGAAGGCGTCTGCTCCTCTTTGAACTTCCCTGTCTGGCATGGTAGCCGCCAGCCACGGGTGGCAGCGGAGCGCCTGGACGATAGCTGGTCCACGTTGAGATGTGCCATGATCGTAGAATACCCACCAGATGCCGAAGAATTCATAGGAAAAGAAGAAAGTAAAATAACAGCACTCGTTGGGGCCCCTGGGTGGCTCAGTCGTTAAGCGTCTGCCTTCGGCTCAGGTCATGATCTCAGTGTCCAGGGATCAAGCCCCGCATCGGGATTCCTGCTCAGAAGGGAGCCTGACTCTCCACACACACCCCTGCCCCGCCCCGGTCTCTCTCAAATAAATAGATAAATAAATTTAAAAAAAAAAAAGAAAACAAAAACACTTGTATTGATTCCAGTTGAAAATACTATTTGGGATATATTGTGTTAAATAGTTACGTCACCTGTTTCCTTTTTACTTTTTTGTGTGGCTACTAGCACATTTTAAAACTACCCCTCTTTTCTAACGGACAGTGCCGTTTCAGACCGTGTCCTTTTGCCAGTGGTTTTAGAATCAAAGAGACAGAAATGCTGCAGAATTACTCTGAGAGTCCATTCCCGCTGGGTTTTATTGGTAATGCATTCCCAGTATCAAAAATCGATTCTCTGAATGAGTGTTTTTTTCCCACCACCCCGTGGCTGACTCTCTAAATAGCTGCGCTGTGTGTGCTAGAGGCTTTCCAGCTCCTTGGTGCCCCCAGTCTGGCTGTCTGGCTGCTGGTTGTGCCTGCTCACTACAGCCCCTCCTTCCACCCGGGCCACAGCCCGCAATCCTGCAGCCTCCCACAGAGCCGCCCCTCCAGCCCTCACCCTCCCTCTCATCCCGGGCCCGCCCCCTGCCTGGGTCCACCTCCCCTACCTCTCAGCAGCTCCCACTCAGTGGTGCCCAGTAAGAAGACCCATCCTTCCACTTGCAGACCCAATGCTTGCACTGTCCAAACGCTTGGATTTGGCACTACTTAGGGGCCTACCATTGAGGGCCAACCGGACCTCAGTTTACCCTCCCCTTCCTCCTGGTGACCCAGCGTGACTGCCCAAGGTAGTGGGTGCTCACACCCTGTGCTCCCCCAGAACCTTGCCCACCACCACAATGAGGACGCAGTGAATAGGAACTCAAGGAGGTCAAGGACAATGACCACCACCGCGTTTACCATCTGCCCTGCCTAGCACAGCAGCACACATTCTCCATCAACAGTGGAGGGAGGGCTGGACCAAGGATAAGAGTGCGGGTGAACAGTGACTCGCAGGAGGCTGGGAATTACATCATCTACAGTAGCTCTGTGTACACGCGGGCTGCCTAGCACACGGGGTGCGTGCTCAGTAAATGTGCATGGGGTGAACGAGCTAGGGCAGTGCTTCTCACCTCCTCTGCGCACACACGTCGCAGGGGCTTGTGCTAGAATGCGGATTCCGAGTCAGCCCTCCGGGGCCACGGGGTAGCCGCCGCTGCTGCGGGTCCGGCAGGGAACCAGAGGGTGGCGCTGTCACAGCAGCTGGGTCCTCAGCCTGGCTGGGCCTTTGGCAACTCCTGTGTCATCTCCCCGAGACAATGACTGTGCCAGGTCTGTGCGATCCACCCTGCCCCTCGATTCCGGAAGGTTCACAGCTGGCATCGCACAGGGATTTCGCCTTCCCGCGAGCCTGGAAAGCCAGCCGTCTCCCTTTCAGCCACAATCCTCTGCAGTGTTTGGGTCTCCCCGGCCTTGACTTTCTCCACGCCTTTCCTCCCACCGCCAGCCTCTCTCTTTCCAGCTGCTCATTCTTTCTTTTCATTGTCCTTCTGTTTTCACATCCCTATCAGCTCCCTCCTCGGTGAGGCCTGCCCTCCACCATCCCTGTGAGCTTGGGATACGGCATTCCGTGCAACCGAAGGTGTGGGCTCCAAGGTCAGGAAAGAACTGCCCCTCGTGGAACGTGTCGGGCTCCCTCCTCCAGTCCCCGGGGCCACCTCCTCATTCTCAGGGCCGGGCACTCCTGACACCGCCCCGCGCTCATGCTTCTCAGAAGTGTAGACCTTTCTAGCGCCTCCTGCTCGTCACTTCTGCACACGTCTGCCCATGCCTGCACCCGCGACCACACCTCTGTTAGGCCCCGGCTGCAGAAACAGGGCGTTCTGCCCTCCGGGGGCGCCCAGCCCCGTGAGAAAGATGTGCAGAGAAGTGGTTCATAGTGACACACCGTGACCGGGACACAGGCGAGCACTGTGGGGGCGGGGAGAGGCCTCCGCCCAAACTGGGTCGGGGAGAATGTGAAGATATCGGGGTGTTGTCCAAGCAGAGACAGCAGGGAAAGAGGAGAGGTGGCCTGGCACATGGGCACCAGAGACTGTTCTAGAAGCGGCATGGGGGCTCCCTCCTCCTTGGTCCTGACTCTTGCCCACTCGGCTCTGAATTTCTGCCCTTTGATGCCAGTGCTCTCGTCCTCCAACGGTTAGGAGGGAGGCAGGGGCGGGACTGGGCGGGGCAGGGAGAGACTCTGAGAGGCTGTTGGCAGACAGGTGGGAGATGAGGCCTGGTGCTGGAGCCGCTGCCCCAGGAGGGAATGGAGCTCGAAGAGCGGGAAAGCAAATGCCTTTTCACCGACCCCAGCGCCCCACAACCCACCTGAAGTCCCAGAGTTTCTGCAGACGGCTCAGCACAGGGCTGTAGGTTGTATGACACTCTTCTCCCTCTCTCTTATTTTGCATGAGCGTTGCTCCCCGCCCTGCCCATGTGGCTGTGAGCACCCCGAGCTGGGTACCCAGCATCCTGGCATGCACAGAGAAAACATTGGCCCCCTCCTGTGTTCCAGACACTGGATCCTGGGAAAATGAGATGAGGCGGTCACACATCCTCTCAGTGTAGACCAGGTAGACAAGCGAGAACACTTTCTTCTAGAGGGGCAAGCGTTTCCTAGAGGTAGGTATAAGAAGGAAACAGTGCTTTCTGGGAGAAAAATACCCAGACTTTTTGGCTGAGGCTGCAAGGAGAGGGGCAGGAACAGGGAGGCTCCCCACATACCTCCAAAGCTGCTCGATGCCCAGTGAAGACTTGGTAACTGCCTGGTTGATTATTCGTTTAAGCTGCAAAATCTCCAAAGACAAAAGCCTCTGAAATATGCCAGCAAGGGTCTCACCAAATTGGTTGGCTCCTTTCCAAAACTGACCCTGCCCGGGCTTGCCGGGGGTCGGGCCCAGGTGTTGGAGGAAAGCATTCAGGCTTCCTGTTACAGGAAGAGCACAGAAGGATGCCCACAGGCGCAGGGGACAAATTGGGCTCCAACCGCCATATGGCTTGGATTTCACGTTTTGACTGGCGTAGTGTAATCATTTTTACAAAGTCGAGTACCTTGTTACAGATTGTAAATGATAAGGTCACAAGGATTAGAGACCAGTTAAAAATGTTAGAAGACATATGCTGTGCATTTTACTAATGAATGGCCATATTCAAACATGTTCACTAATGAATGGCAATATTTGAAAGTGCTGTTGAATTTGATACTCTGTGACCAGTGCTCCATTTCGGGAAGGAGCCAAATGCTCCATAAGGTCTGGGAAATGCTGGTTTTAGAGCAAAATTAAGCCGCCCTTGCAAGATGCTAAAGGGAATTTTCAGTCAGATAGAGAAATCTGCCCGCCAAGAGGTTTCTTTAGGTGACTGTGGATGGTGTGAACGTTGTCCCAGCTTGTGGCCACATCCTACTTTAACCTTTGGGAACAGGGAGCCAGGAAGTGAAGGCCAGAGCTGGGAGGCCACGGCGGGGATGGGGGGTGGGGGGTGAGGACCGGGGCCAGAGGAATGGTTCTTTAAAATGGTTAAAGCAAAGAGAGGAAGTGGAGGAATTCGGGAGGACATCACCCCGCTACCGCTGTTAGGGATGCCTGGCAAGCCGCTCTGAGGGCCGATTCTGCTCAGCATGAAGGCCCGGGACGTAGCCCTGGCTACAGAGCCTGATGCTCGCTTGTCTCCTGTTTCCTTCTCTCTGGCCTGGACCTCCAGTCTGTTGGCCATTTGTGTCTAAAGCCACCAAGCTAAAATTCACTTAACGTCCTTTACCAGCAAGCAGGCCATCAGACAGACGCAACAAGGAGAGGACAGGCTCCGTGCACCCCGTCTCAGAGCCTGGGCCCAAGGAGCAGGAAAATGGCAGGTGGGACTGACCACAGGTCTCTCCTGACCCCCATTCAGCCAAATGGACAAGACTCCAGAGTGACTCAGAGTTACTGAGCTGGCCAACAGCCTGTCCCTGTGGTGGTGCCACATGGTTCGAGAGGGTCCTAGCAAAAATGCTGTGTTTATTTGAGATTCTTTCCATGCCCATCGTCTGACGAAGGTCGTCAGTGGGAACACGGCGGGCTGGGGAGAGGAGAGTGGGCCTTCACACGCCTTGCCACTGGGCGTGGACCACCTGCCCCCTCTTCTACTGGGGCAGGTGTACAAATGCAATCAAAATGTATACTCCACATGCCCTTTGACCCAGCTGTTTCACTTCTAGAACTTTATGCTACAGATTTCCTTCACATGCAGAGTGACCTGCGGAGAAGGGTGTTCCCTGCGGCTTTGTTTCCAGTGGCAAAATATTGGGAAAGACCCACATGGCCATGGGTGGGGGGCGCCTGGTTAGACCCAGTGAAGCGCATCTGTCAGCTGGAATGCTGTGTAGCTGGAATGCTGCTGGCCAGCGGGCAGGCTGTGACTACAGTAAAATGAGGAAGCAAGACAAGCACAAGGCAGAATGCCATTTCTTAGATGCCATTTTTGTCTTAAAATACAATGCACAAAAAAATTCTGGAAAGATACAAACAGATGACAGCGATTATCCCCCAGAAGCAATGCAGGGGACCAAGGAGGAAGGGGGACTTCTGTTTGACCATATACGCTTTGCGCCTTTCTAGTTTGTGCTGGGCGCGTGGGTTTTCCGCTCAAAAAATACATAAACTCCTTTTTAACCCGTGAGTATGTGAGTTATCTCATAAAGCTAATAAAGAAAAGGCAACATAAATGGCCAATAAGGATTTTTAGGTCTAAAAAAAAAGTATAAACATTTTGAAGGAGGAAATAAGTTTAAATATCTTTGTCTACAGTTATATGTCAGGTCACTGTCCAGGACCACGCTTATCATCTGGGGCATTAACTAGGGGCCCCTCTTGACTGGAGGTTGGAGGGCAGCCCTGTCGAAGGTCTGCCAGCGGACGTGGTCTCTTCGTTGTACGAGATCATCATCTCTGGTGGGTCCCCTAAGACAGGTGGTCAAAAATTTTCACTAGATCGTACTCACCGTGGATGTGTAAATTAAGGCACCATGTGCCGGAAGGTTGGGTACATACAGTGCCTGATGAGATCGCGATAATGTCAGAAAAGGGAATTTTCAGAGTTCTGTTAAGAGCTCCCCGTGAGTAAAAATGAAACCAAGGGAAGTAAGGGCCTTTCAGCGTAGCAACCCTAAAACAAAAATAATTTGGGGTATGGGAGGGGTCACTGTCACAGTATTTTGTGAGAATCTAAATGACACTGTTCAACCGTCCTCAATGGTTCATATAGAATTTGAAAAATACAGGGGTGCCTGGGTGGTTCAGTCATTTAAGTTTCTGCCTTCAGCTAGGTCATGATCCCAGGGTCCTAGGATCTAGTCCTGCATCGGGCTCCCCACTGCTCTCCCTCCCCCCCCAACCCCAGCTTGTGCTTGCTCTCTCACTCACTTTGTCTTTCTCAAATAAATAAATAAAATCTTAAAAAGGAAGGAAGGAAGAAAGGGGGGAGGGAGGGAGGGAGGGAGGGAGGGAGGAAGATAGATACAAAGGAAATCAGCTACTGAGCTCTATTCAGCTTCCTTAAAATTATTTCTTTTTAGCCATTTGGAGGTTGCATGTAAAAGATCGTCTTAGTCTGTTTACATTTAGAGCGTGGCATCGTTTCAGATTGCTTCCCGCCATGAGATTCTGTGATTTTTAAGATGATGTGCACTTGAAAGGAAATAACCCGACTTTCTTCTTCTCAAGATTGTGTTTTAGTGCTTTACGGTCTAATACCACTTCCGCTGTGCTGCACTGTCTTGTCGGATCAGTTTTGCACGAATCAGCAGCTGGTCACCCATGGGGAGCCTGACTCTTTGGAAACTCTATTTTTAACACACGGAGGCTCGATCGTATATATCACTGCTGCCATCTTCTGGAAAGTCCTACACCTGGAAGAACACTATTTCATCGGCTCCCAAAGAAGCACAGATGTGTGCCTCGGGCTTTGATGTTTCTCTTGACTATAGTCAAGGGTCCTAAAACACGATTTGATTCTCTCTCGTTCTTTTAACGCAGAACTTCAGAGCCATGGAAAGGAATGAACAGCACATAATAAAATGCCTTTCTAATAGATGCTGTCAGGACCGAAAACAGGCAGGAAGGAACATGGGCTTTCATGTACAGATCACTCAACTTGAAGGATCAAACCCTTATTTTGAGGGTCATCTCTTGTAGGTACCAACTGGCTCTCAACTATATTGATCAGCACACGCTGAATGTTCCGCATTGGAAGCTTTTCATTTAATTCCTTTTCATGTTTCCAAAGAGAAAATATACATACATCTCCTTTTGAATGTCTCCAGGATGGGCTTATGGGAAATCAAACTCAACCATCAATAAAATGACTTCTCTACTGACAGGATATTGAATGATAAACGTGGCGGACAATCCGTACAGCTCCGTGGTAGTACAAGGTGGTCTAGGGGACTGACGGTGAAGGTGCCCCTGCACGGAGACAAGCAAAGTGAGGCCGGCATCCCTCTCCATACAGCAGTTAGGAGGGTCGACAAGCCTGGTGTTGCCCAGGAGTTCCCGGTCTCGTGCAGGACTTTCATGTAACAACAGTTATCACCAGAGTAGTGGGAATCGCTTTAATTAACAAGGGGCTTCACTGTCACCTTACGTTTCCACCAAATTTTATTGCCTAGAAAGCATCGTAACTCTATGGGAAAACTATTTATTGTGTTTGCTATGTGTCTGAGACTGTGTGAAATATTTATTACCTTATTATTCCATCTTTACCAAAAAATAAATAAAGGAAAGGAGATATTAGGATCACGCAGGGTAATGAATAGAAGAAAAAGGCCTCTGTCTCCAGGTCTGTCTGACTTCAGAAGGTTTACTTTGAAATATCAAAGTATATCTGATTTCTAAAACTATAAATACCTACTGTGTGATTTCGTGTATTACAAGGTGTGATTCTCAAGTGTGATCCAGGTCCAAGATTTCATCCATCCTTAAGGTGAACAGTCAACACATATTAATTGCAAGGAAAAAAATATGACTTGAATGGTAAAAATGGTTTCGCTATTGCTTCTTAGAAAAAAAGTTTGTCTTGCTGAACTTCCCACTTAGTAAATAGTTGTTTTGAAGTTGTATGCCTCATTTCAGGCACTTGGGATGAGCTAGTTCCTACAGTTATGTGAAGAGTTTGGGCACGAACCTCCCAGGCAGCTAATCCAAAGAGAAAAATGAATTGGATTAGCATATTCATTGTCAAGTAAAGGGACACAGTCCGCTGTTAGGAGTGATAACCTTGTTCCTGGTGTTGATTTCTTTTTTTTTTAATTTAATTCAATTTATATTCAGTTAATTAACATAGAGTGTATTATTAATTTCAGAGGTAGAGTTCAGGGATTCATCACTGGTGTTGACTTTTTTTTTTTGAGTTGTCAACTTTTTTTTTAACTTTATTTTATTTTTTCAGTGTTCCAGGATTCATTGTTTATGTACCACACCTAGTGCTCCATGCCATATGTGCCCTCCTTAATACCCACCACCAGGCTCTCCTAACCCCCCACCCTCCTTCCCTACAGAACCCTCAGTTTGTTTCTTAGAGTCCACAGTCTCTCATGGTTCATCTCCCCCTCCGATTTCCCCCAACTCACTTCTCTCCTTCACCCAATGTCCTCCATGTTATTCCTTATGTTTCACAAGTAAGTGAAACCATATGATAATTGACTGTCTCTGCTTGACTTATTTCACTCAGCATAATCTCCTCCAGTCCCGTCCATGTTGCTACAAAAGTTGGGTATTCATCCTTTCTGATGGAGGCATAATACTCCATAGTGTATATGGACCACATCTTCTTTCTCCATTCATCTGTTGAAGGGCGTCTTGGCTCTTTCCACAGTTTGGTGACTGTGGCCATTGCTGCTATGAACATTGGGGTACAGATGGCCCTTCTTTTCACTACATCAATATCTTTGGGATAAATACCCAGTAGTGCAATTGCAGGGTCATAGGGTAGCTCTATTTTTAATTTCTTAAGGAATCTCCACACTGTTTTCCAACATGGCTGCACCAACGTACATTCCCACCAACAGTGTAAGAGGATTCCCCTTTCTCCACATCCTCTCCAACACTTGTTGTTTACTGTCCTGTTAATTTTGGCCATCCTATGGGGCACCTGGGTGGCTCAGTTGGTTAAGCCTTTGCTTTCGGCTCAGGTCATGATCCCAGGGTCCTGGGATCGAGCCCCACATCGGGCTCTCTGCTCCGCAGGGAGCCGCTTCCTCCTCTCTCTCTCTCTGTCTGCCTCTCTGCCTACTTTTGACCTCTGTCTGTCAAATAAATAAATAAAATCTTTTAAAAAAAATTTCTTTTGCCATTCTAACTGGTGTAAGGTGGTATCTCAATGTGGTTTTGATTTGAAACTCCCTAATGGCTCATGATGATGAACATTTTATCATGTGTCTATTAGCCATTTGTATGTCTTCTTTAGAGAAGTATCTGTTCATATCTTCTGCCCATTTTTTGATGTGATTATCTGTTTTGCATGTGTTGAGTTTGAGAAGTTCTTTATAGATCCTGGATATCAGCCCTTTGTCTGTGGTGTCATTTGCAAATATCTTCTCCCATTCCGTGGGTTCCCTCTTTGTTTTGTTGACTGTTTCCTTTACTGTGTTGACTTCTAAGAGCAGTTGTCCTGTGGTACTTGGGATCAAAGACACACATGAAAAGAGGTTCAAACTACCATTTTGCAAATAACATAGAAAATACAAGTACTTGTTTTTTTATATCAGTCCATTTGCAAAAGAATTAACTGACCTAGTAAAATTTTTTCTATAGCAGCTGAGCTATGTCAGCCAGCCAAAAGAGAGGCAGAACCAGTGGGAGGTGGATGTAGGTATAAAAATATGCTCAGCTGTCCCCATAGACCCATAGATACATGAATAAATCTATCTATATATCAGCATACCCATATATCTGGCCCTAACTTCACAAGCAGGTCTTCAAGAAGGGCAGGCTGACAAGCCGGAAGCTGTTGTCCCCAGACAAACCTTCTCCTTCTGGGGAAAACCTCAGTTCTGCTCTTAAAACCTTTCAGCAGATTGAATCAGGCACACCCAGATTATCTAGGATCATCTCTCCTCCTTAAAGTAAAATGAGTATAGATGTTATAGGCCTACAAAATACCTTCTCAGAAACACCCAGATTAGCGCTTGATCGAATAACTGGGAATTGTGGTCTAGCCAAGTTGACATGGAAAGTCAACGTTGTAGGAGCTAAGGTAATAGAGTCCACATATGTTGCTTTCTAGTCAAATCTAAAATAAGGGATAAAGTTTAGAGAGCCTACATTATAAGTATGTATTATGTTTATAGTTTTTAAAAGCCTTTTTTTAGAAGACTTTATTTATTTATTTGAGAGAGAGAAAGAGCACACGCCGTGGGGGAGAGGTAGAGGGAGAAACAGACTCCCCACTGAGCAGGGAATCCAACACGGGGCTGGATCCCAGAACACTTGGATCATAACCTGAAATGAAGGCAGATGATTAACTGACTGAACCACCCAGGTGCCCCTTAAAAGTCTTTAAATTTTTTTTATTTTTAACTACAGAAATTGGTGGCATTTATCAGATCTATCTCAAGAGAAAATCCAGGAAAAGTATACTGCATAAATGTTTGGTAGTCCCTCCATTCAATTAGTATTTACTTGTAAGATATCTTTAGCAAATGTGAGACCACATTTAGTTAGTTCATAGCAAGTCCCAGGTAAATTGCAGCCTTTTGCATCATTAGTTAGAACAAGATCCACGTGCCCATGAGAGACAGGCAATGTCAGCACACTGAGTGTGAAGATGTGGGAGCCGGATCTGTCTTCTCAAGCTCTTTCTCCAGAAATACCTATGCCACTGGCAGTGTTTGCAAACTGGCCCAAAACATTACCTCAGGGAGTTTTGTGTATGCCTAAGCCAGAGTTCCCCAACCTTCCTCTGTCTGCCCTGCCCCTGACGACTCAGCAAGTGTTTCCTGGTGCTCCTAAGCCAAAGGAAATGTAGTTTTGTTTATCAAACACTTAAGTCCAAACAGTTTTGTTTATTGAATACTTAAGTCCAAGCACCATAAATAAGAATTAGTGTCTTAGCAACATAGTCATTTGAAAAGGTAGTTGACATAAATTGAATAGAAAAAATATTTTTATTTCATTCTCAAATAACTACATCTTCTGCTGCACACAGATGCTCCCATGGTCATTGTTTTCCTATCACAGTAACCAAAACCCAGCTCTGCAAAGATAGGTCATCAGAAAGGGAACACAATCCACAGTAATACCATGAACCACCTTGAGTTAGTAATTCACACAGTGTCCAACAGGCAGCATCAACCGTGTCTTCCTCAGAACTTTAAAATATCCCACTGCACCGGGACGCCTGGGTGGCTCAGTTGGTTAAGCGGCTGCCTTCGGATCAGGTCATGATCCCAGCGTCCTGGGATCGAGTCCCACATCGGGCTCCTTGCTCGGCAGGGAGCCTGCTTCTCCCTCTGCCTCTGCCTGCCACTCTGTCTGCCTGTGCTCGCTCTCTCGCTCTCTCCCTCTCTCTCTGACAAATAAATAAATTTTTTTAAAAAATCCCACTGCACCCTCATGAGCTTCTTGTGGCACCCCAGAGTGCCTCGGCACACAGTTTGGGAACTGAAGAGCCTAAGCATTTGTACAAGCACCTGGTTGAATTCTGAGTAACATAATTAAAAACCTGCACATTTTCAGGGCACATTTTCAGGGTGGCTCAGTTGGTGAAGCGTCCGACACTTGATTTCGGCTCAGGTCATGATCTCTGGGTTGTGAGATCGAGCCCTGCATGGGACTCACACACTGGGCAAGGACCCTGCTTCAATTCTTTCTCTCTCTCCCTCTCCTTCTGTCTCTCCCCCACTCTAAAAACAAAACAAAACAAAACCTGAACATTTTCAAGATCAGACCTTCTAGATATTTCCCCATTTAGTATGAGAAAGATGCAAATAGTTTAACCCGGAAGCCCCCAGCGTGAGAGCTCTACACTGAAGTCTGACTCTCGGAATGGAAGCAGATGAGCAAGCACACTCGTGTGCAATGACCACCGGAGGGTTCCCCCAGCTTCCGTGCGCCTTTTCCCATGCTGAAGCGGGGAGGCCTTCCATCTTCGTGAGCGCTTCCTTTTCTGCTACGTTTTTAGTCCATTCCTCGTAGTCCCTGTGTGAAAGGGATTTAATGTCTTTGCGTCAGGAAAGGCCTATTTATTCTGACAAACTGATCAACCTCCAGGGTGTTCCTCTACCATGAAACTGATTTTCTATCTCATCCATTAGCTAATAAGATGTGAAGCGTTTTCCCTGTCACGCCGAGAGATCAGACTTGCTTCAGGAAGGCGCGAGGCTGAAGCCACACAGCGAGCGCCTCTCCGTGACTGAACCGTCCACGCTGCGTTTTTCCAACCCAGCGCGTGAGAGCTCAGCGATGGCTCTGGAGCAAACGCAAAGATGAGCGGACACATTAGTTTTTTTTTTTTTTTAATTGTTTTTCATCTTAAGAGGAAGCCCCAAGACCCACTCCATTCGCTGTTCACTGGATTAGCTTTCGGCTCAGGGAAAATAAAAAGTGCCAGAAATTAAAACCCGGTGGCGTTGGCAGATTGGGTAAAGACAACCTGACCCACATCCATCTCCCACCAACCTGAATCTCTAAATAAAGTGTAAATCCCACAAAATGGGGGCCAGTCTCTTTGCTGTGAGAAGAAATAAGACTACAACACTCTGAAAATAATGGCTACTTAGAAGGTAGATGGCCTCCTACCTACAGAGGCCGTTTCCGTATCAAACCCCTGCCTGTCTTGTTTAGTCTGCTCAGAGATTAAGGCAGTTTTCAGACGAGCTGTTGAAACAAGAAACTGGACATGGAGAAGGAGGGAGACCTGTTTCTGTGGTGAAGACAGCATGAAGGAAAACCGCCTGGGACGGGCTGTTCTCTCGGAGGCAAGGAAGGGTGGTGATGTGTTGGGGGTAAAGCTGGACTTTTCTGGACGCTGTTTATCTGGGGTTGTATTTATCAGTTCCAACCAGTCTTATCTGAAGCAAAATGGCACTAACTTCCCGGCTCGTGCTGTAGAATATTCATTTGAGAACCTCAAGCCTCTGCAACTTTTTTGCGTCTTCCAGATTCTCGCGCCATTACTCTATCCATTATCGATGGCTGTGTAAAAAACACCCAAAACTTAGTAATTTTAAATAACAACAGTCTTGTTCTTGTTTTGCTTTATTTTCTTCTTTCCCGACAAGGCTGTAATTGTGGCAAGCTCCTGGAAAGCCGAGTTTATCTCTGTTCCACCTGGGGTCAGCTGGGGCAACTCATCCAGGGGCTGAAAGATCCCCTGGAAATGTGACTCAGATGCTGGGCTGCCATGTTGGTGCCGGCTGCCTGCTGGTAGCTCAGCCAGGCCTCTCGGCCCACGGCTCGGGTTCCCTGTACCCCAGCCCCTCAGGAGCCACTGGCCAGAACAGAAGCTGCCCATTTCCTCAGGCGTGGGCCCAGATCGTGGCCTACCATCATCTCCACCGTGTGCTGTGGGCCAGGTAGTGAACACATCCATATTTAAGCAGAAGAGACCTAGAACCTGCCTTTCCTGAGGGCTGTCAGAGGGCAGGGACAGAATGATGACTTCAATCCCATGTGTCCACTGAAGGGCACACACCCTTAGCCACACCCTCTGGAGCATGGCTGGTGGTGACGGAGTCAGTCTAGAGGGGCCTCCAAGTTCCCGACAGTGGGAGGAGAGCTTCCTTTTCCAGCAGTCACTTTTGTAGCTTTCTTCCCTGAAGGTGGAGGGTGGAGAGCAGTGAGCTGCTCCCCAGGTCTCTCCCATTCTGTGGTGTGTGAATCTTGACGAGGGCATCATCCCCAGCTGAGCAGACCCGCTCCAGACCACATATGGGCTACCCCGGCCTCCATAACAAAGTACCACAGACTGGGGGGCTCCAACAACAATTATTTTCTCACAGTCCCACAAGCTAAAAGCCCGGAAGCAAGATGTCAGCAGAGCTGGTTTCCCCCGAGGTCTCCCTCTGACTTGCAGATGGCCGCCTTCTTGCTGTGTCCCCACATGATCTCTCGGTCCATCTCCTCTCATAAAGACACCGGCCACATGGGATCAGGGCCGACTCTCATGACTTCATTTCACTGTACTGACCTTGTCAAAGACCCTGTTTCCAAATGCACTCCCATCCTGAGGTACTGAAGTCAAGACTTCACCATATGAATGCACAAGGGACACAGTTGATTTCTGCTTCCCGTAATAGGCTTTCCGTGAAAAACAAGTCTATTACCATGAACTTAGAAATCCTCTGTGTGTAAACAGATCTAGGATGTGAAATCCTTGAATAATATTGTTTTCCTCATATCCTAACACCAGTAACACTCTACGACTGTCTCTCCCACGAGACTGGAAACATCATAAAGATAGGAAATATGACTCAGCCATCTTTGAAACCCCAGTGGTGTAGAGTTTGGGACATTATTTAGTAAAGGGCGAACAACGCCATTGAAATATAACTTTGTTTCTCTTTGCAAAAAGTACTTTGGCACAGAAAACATCACACAAGTCAGAGGAATGTCTGTAGTGAGCTTGGAGAAGGAAAAACATGATATCCAGGTGCAGCCAATAGACCCATCCTTGATACGTGTGTGTTCTTCTGCAGTTCGTCTTCTGCCGGGACTGTAAGGAGGCGTACCATGAAGGTGAATGCGGCACCCTCTTCGAAGCCTCAGGAGCAGTTACTCAGGTAGAGTGCCCCCTCCTTCCACAAAACAGGGCTCGGGATGTGGGTGCAAGACAAGAGCTGTTTCCTGAAAGTCAATGGTTCCAATCTAAAAAACAAGAAAATCCCAAAAAAAATCCAAAAACCCCCAAAAAACAAAATCAGCCTAGTAGCCTACAGCCACAGGGAATGGGACTCTGGCTGTCCCAGCCTCATGATCCTCCCAGAATGACCCACCTCCTCAGGGTAGGGCTGTAGATGGCCATTGGGTTATGCCCATGCTTTCCCCATGGGTATATGGAACAGGGAAAAGGAACATAGCATGAGCAGAGGAGTGTTCAGAGAAGAGAGAAAACAATTTAACAATTTCTGAATCAGGTCAATCAATTTTAACCCCACATTTATAGTTTTTTTCAAAAGTGCCTTGTGTAAAATCATTGGCGAAACTTCCTGCATGAATGATGTGCATAGAAGTATTAGGTGATGCGAGTATATTACTGTTCTTTAGCAAAATCATCAAGTATGCTAAATTGTATTTCAGTCTTGATTAGGTAAAGAGCTGTTTACTGAACCTTACTCTCCAATGTACTACATCAGGCTTAGGGAAATGCAAATACATTTTCTTTTATTTATTAATTATGATCAACCAAACCTTAGAGGAAAGGAGTAAAAATTTCAGCACAGTTGATGAATTTGCTCATTATTTTTCTACCAATAGAGATGTTAACAAGGTTTTAAATATCCAGTCTACCCAGATAAATCTTCTAGTTAGCTTTATTGACAGGAGCCTCATAAATAGACATAGAAATTTCAGAACATTTTAATTTTACAGTAGAGAATTTAATATATCTGAATGTTCTAAAAGAGCATAAAGAAGTATATCTTTTTAAGATGCTCTGTGGACTTATTTACTAATATTAACATAACCAAATAAACATAACTAGTGAATTCAGGTCTTCTCATCAGCTTCTAAGATGTTGGCCCTGAGCATAGTGGGAGACAGATCTGAATTGCCATTTCTGCAACAAAGGCAGCAAATGCTCTTTCTGGTGATTTTATTTTATTCCAGTGGCATTCAAATACAAGCTCACTGCATGCTGATGTCAGAAATAACATTAACCCCAAGATGCCCCTGACTCAGGACCACTGTAGCCCAGAAGGGCTAGGCTAGACCAAGGTACCGAGAAACAAAGCTGATCTAGCAACTTACATCGTACACTCTTAGGACCACAAACATAGGCAAAGGCTTCCAAGAAGTGATACCTTAATGTCTATTTGAAAACAGTAGTCATAAGGTGAAGGAGAGAATTGCTTAACCTTGAAGTTGTCCAAGTGCCTAACCTACCTGATAATCCCCTTCCTTATTCATTCAAGAAGAACTAACCAACCTCGGTGTTAAAGATTGAGGTAACTCCCCAGAATTTTTTGAAGCTATTAAAACCTTATTGTTCAACTCAGGAAAGTAGGAGAAAGAAAGTTAGAGCTGGCCTTAAGCAGAGATGACCAGGATCCAGGGGCTTGTTTCTGCAAAGACCACCAGTTGGCAAACAAACATTTATCTACATAAATATATATAAATCAGGCATTCGTATCCACCAGACTTTCTTTTTTTTTAAAGATTTTATTTATTTATTTGACAGAGAGAGAGAGAGATCACAAGCAGGCAGAGAGGCAGGTAGAAAGAGGGGGGGAAGCAGGCCTCCTGGGGAGCAGGGATCCCGATGCAGGGCTTGGTCCCAGGACCCTGAGATCATGACCTGAGCCAAAGGCAGAGGCTTAACCCACTGAGCCACCCAGGTGCCCCGACCACCAGACTTTCTGCTGGAAAACTACAGATAACTCATGTTTTTTTAAAGATTTATTTATTTATTTTATAGAGAGAGTGAGCAAGGGGAGGGGTAGAGAGAGGCGGAGAGAGAGAATCTCAAACAGATGCCGGGCTGAGTGCAGAGCCTGACACCAGGTTCAATCCCACAACCACGAGATCATGACCTGAGCCAAAACCAAGGGTCAGATATTTAACCCACTGTGCCACCCAGGCACCCCTGAAGATATGTTTTTCTTCAGAGTCACATGAAGGTGTCATAGGGGAGGCTTAAAGAAAAAATATAGGACCAGAGTAATATGCTAAAACAAAGTTTAAGAAATCTATAGCTTTGTATAACCCTTCCCGAAAAAAGTCACGGAAGGTTGATCAGAGTCTGTCAAAAGGACAGTGGGTTAAGGATGATAAAAAAAAAAAAATACCAGCAGAAAATACTGCAAGGACAAGGATGCAGAGGCAAATATCTTGCTGGTGCACAGATAGTTAACAGATGTCTTTTGAGTGATCGTTGCATCTATAAAGAAAAAGACATTATTTCATTCGTGCATCAAATCTGTGTTAAACACCTATAATCCTTTATATATAGGCTTTGTTCTAGGCTCTGGGGATGAAGTAGCTGCTCTCACAGACTTTATATGACGTTATTGGATGCCACAAGGCCCACACAATCAGTATACTAGGAATTCAGGAAGAATAGTTAATTCAGGACAGAGTTGCCTCTGGGAGGAATTCAGGAAGAGGCAGCCCTGTCGTAAGACCTCCCTGAAATGAGGCTCCTCCTGCCTCGCTCAAGCTGCTGGACCAACCTCATACTCCTCTTATTTGAAACAAAACAAACTGACCAACCGAACTGGAGGAGTCTGTCCACCGTTGCCTGAGAACAGAAGGCAACTTCTTGGGGGTGTTGCTGCCCTTTTCCCCCATGTCTCTGACTTATTAGGCTCCTACAGGAAACAGAATCCAACTCTGATGCACACATGAAGAGATTTTAACTAAAAGGTCATGGATGACCTACAGTGGTGAGGAAGAGTCACAAGAACCCAACACAATGTGGAGGGCCTCCGAGGGCAGCATCAGGAGCCATGACCTCCCGAGACCTCCCTGTCACACAGAGAATAACCCTGGGGGCTGGAACCGTGGAGGTGGGGCCTCTTGACAGGAGGTGTAACCACAGAGGGTCCAGCATCGCCAGAAGTGGGCCCCAAGCAGGGAATGAAGATGGACATCTCGACTTCTCTCTTCAGCCCTCTGATCTCTTGCTTATGTCTCCACATCCAACCAAAATCCAACCTGAAAGAGTCCTAGCAACACAGCCTTTGGAAATCAGCCTTCCAGGGGCAGGCCAGAGGGGGAAAGAGTGCAGAATAACCAGTGTATTCTTGATAATCTGATTTACCAAGTCCCCCAAGCCTCCTGATTTCAATCGTAGCTACTCTTGGACGTGGAAAGGGCTGAACCACACGAACTACTTCATCAAACTAAAAGACCCCATCCATTCAGTAAGAGAAAGGACTCTTATTTTAATAGGACAGGTTTGTATTCTGTTCCTTGTATTTCTCTCAAATGGCAGTGATCTCCAGGCAGAGAACTTCTGCAATTCCACTGATATGAAATCTTTGACAGGAGGGCACTACACATCCAACAATACAAAGCTAATTGCAACCCCACCCCTTGGAACTGAAGGCTTTGGATACAGCCTCATGTCTGAATTTTGCTCATGCTAACAAAATACCCTCATGAACCCTCTTCACATTTCCTTTCAATTCAATTCAACTATAAGGATTTCCCTTTCAGTATTTGTGGCTATTCTCCATCGTTCACCCTTAAAAGCTGAGTAGTTTCTGGTCTTTGATATTACATTATCCAGCCAAGCTAGTCCATGTCTCCTGGGGCCCAATCAGCTTTTTTCCAACAGTTAGGCTGCTTGACCTTAAACTTAATGCATTTTTTTGATTAATGCAATATTTTTTTTTAAAAAGCAAACTCAAAAATTGGTTTTAAATTGGTTTTAAAATATTGAACAAGCTTTAGTTTGAGACTGCTGGGAGTTTGGGAAATCAGTGACAGAAGATCAATCCATCACAGGCTAATGAGAGTCCAGTCCCATTTGCTTCCCCTTGTTCCCGCCTGGTAGCTCTCCTCCCTATGCTCTGTTTCCTTCCATATATTCCCTCTGGAGGCTTTCTAATAAGTAAACACTTGCTCTTGCAAACCACATAAATTGATTCATTTTCCCAGTGGTTTCAAGGAGTAGATGTTACTCTCCCTATCCAACTGGAAGGCAAACTGAGACTTCTGGATTTTTAATGGCATTGTCCAAAGCCACAAAGGAAATAATTTTCAGTGGCAGTACCCAATTAAAGTAGTTTGGGGACAGTGGCTGCTCTCTCTGAGTAATAAATCTACAGTGTCTAAAGGGAGTGTGCCCATCCCTGCCTGCCAAGCTCCTACTCAACCTTCAAGACTCAGACCATATGTCATTTCCTGCGTGAAGCCATCTGCCCACCCCACTACCTCCTTGAAGCTCTCAGACACCTGTATATGCTTCTGTTCTACATCCGTCACACTGAACTATTGTTTTCCTTTCTCTTCACTAAAATTCAGAGTTTTGTTAGTGCAAGGTTTGTACCTATTTTGTCTTTATAACCCCCAGTGCTTAGGATGCCTAGGGCATAGTAGGTACTCGTTAAGTGCTTTCTAAAAGAAGACAACTCTTTCCTTCATCCCCAAACCTCCCTTCTCACTATGAAGCCAGGAAAGCACTCTCCAAGAATGGTGAGAGGAGTCATCCAAGATGGTGACATAGGAGGCTCCTGAGCTTCCTGCCCTCACAGATGCACCAAACCTACAGCTACACATGGGGCAGTGCCATATGAAAGAGATCCAGAAACTAGCTGAGTGATTCCTACATACTGGATGAATGAGAAAATACCCACATCAAAATGGGTAGGAAAGGTTGAGACACACTCTTACCATAAACCCCACTCCTGGCACTGCGCCATACAATCAGGATAGAACCCCCAATGTTCAGCTTCTCCCAGAAGGGTGAAGGGTTTGGACCCTGCATCTAGCACCCCAACTGTTAAAACTCAGTGCTAAACACCTAGCTCTGAAAACCAACAAAGTCTGTGACTAAACACAGAAGCAATTCCTATGGGGCACACCAGTCACCATGTTTATCCTCACAGGACTCAGCACAGAGGGAACAGGCGAAACCTCCCATCTTCCCATCTCTCTGGGAAGGAGATTTATCTGCATGCTTTGAAAGCTGCTGCCTCCAGGCCAGGCTTCTAATGTAGCAGGCACTAAGTGTTGGTTGTGATCCTCCTCAAAGACCAAGGAAACATGAGGATGCCTCTGTTGCCTTCTCCCTCTAATCCACCACAAGCTGCCAGTGTCCTCCTGGAAGGAGCTTGTGCACAAATCTGCACCCCAACTTCTATGGCTCTTACCCAAGGGATGGGTTTCTGATCCCAGCTCTGACAGCCAAAGAGACTGCCATTCATGAGTCCCACAGAACTGTAGCAAACAAAGAAACAATTCCTTTAAAAAAAAATGTATTATTTGCTTAAGGGGTGTAAGCCAGCCACATGCAGAAGAATGAAACTGGAACTGGTCCATTTCCTTATACCACACACAAAAATAGACTCAAAATGGATGAAAGACCTCAATGTGAGACAGGTTTCCATCAAAATCCTTGAGGAGAACACAGGCAGCAACTTCTTTGACCTCAGCTGGAGCAACTTCTTGCTAGATATGTTTCCAAAGTTAAGGGAAACAAAAGCAAAAATGAACTGTTGGGACTTCATCAAGATAAAAAGCTTTTGTACAGCAAAGGAAACAGTCAGCAAAACCAAAAGACAACAAACAGAATGGGAGAAGATATTTGCAAATGACAAATCAGATAAAGGGCTAGTATCCAAAATCTATAAAGAACATATCAAACTTAACATCCAAAGAACAAATAACCCAATCAAGAAATGGGCAAAAGACATGAACAGACATTTCTGCAAGGAAAACATCCAATGGCCAACAGACACATGAAAAAACGCTCAACATCACTTGGCATTAGGGAAATACATATCAAAAACCAGAATGTGACACCACCTCACACCAGTCAGAATGTCTAAAATTAACAAGTGTGGAAACGACAGATGTTGGCAAGATGCGGAAAAAGGGGAACCCTACTACACTGTTGGTGGGAATGCAAGCTGGTGCAGCCACTCTGGAAAACAGTATGGAGGTTCCTCAAAAAGTTGAAAATAGAGCTACCCTATGACCCAGCAATTGCACTACTGGCAATACTCCAAAGATACAAATGTAGTGATGAGAAGGGGCATGTGTACCCCATTTAGCAGCAATGTCCACAATAGCCAAACTATGGAAAGAGCCTAGATGTCCATACAGATGAATGGACAAAGAAGATATAGTATATATATATACAATGAAATATTATATAGCCATCAAAGGTGAAATATTGCCTTTTGCAACTATGTGGATAGAACTAGAGGGTATTATGCTAAGCAAAAGAAGTCAATCAGAGAAAGACAATTGTTATATATCATATGATCTCATATCATATAATCCCGCTGATATGAGGAATTTGAGAAACAAGGCAGAAGATCATGGGGGACGGGAGGGAAAAAATGAAACGAGATGAAACCAGAGACAGAGACAAACCATAAGAGCCTCTTAATCTCAGGAAACAAACTGAGGATTGGTGATGTACAAAGAAGCAGTTCTTAACTAGCTCTCTCTCCAGGGCTCAGCACAGAGGAAGTAGACAAAAACACTGTCTCCCATCTTTCTTAAAAGGGGTTTATCAAAATATTTTTTAAAGCTGCCATCTGAGAGCAAGGCTTCCAATTTAACAGGCAGCATAGGGCTAACTGCAGTCTTCCCCAGAAACAAGGGAAGCCAGCAGATACCTTTCCCACCTCCCTTTTGCCTATCAATAAAAGAAGGAAGTTGCCAGTATCTCCTTGGAAAGGAGCTTGTACACATATCTGGCACCCCAGTTTTCACAGCTTCTACCTAAAGTCCAGGCACCTGGATTGATCACCTGGCTTTAACAGCCAAGGGGATTTGCAATCACCATTCCCACAAGACTGTTGCAAACAAAGAAACACTTCATAACAGATGCAAGAGCACCACTACCACTCTGGTTGTATATCTGGGCTCAGCACAGAGGCAACAAGCAGAAACTTCAACCTCCCAGTTTCTCCCTGGAAGGGGCTTAACTGCATACTCTCCCACTGCTGCCTGAAGTTTCCACTTCTAATCAGCCTGCATCTAGGTGCTGAGTGCAGTCCTCCTCTTTGGTATCCTGACAGGTCTTGATACACCCTCAACTATGAGAGAACCTGTGAAGAACAAAGAAGGAGGCTTGAACAATGTTTTGAGAGACAGCTAGGAACTAGGGCCGCGTTAATTGACAAGACTTGTCTCCTACATATGACCACTCTGTTAAGACTGAGAGAGGTGGCTGTTTTATTTAATGCACAAAAACCAACACAGAGAATTGAGGAAAATAAAGAAATGGAGGAGTATGTTCCAAACAAAGAACAAGATAAATTTCCAGAAGCAAATCTTAGTGAAACAGAGATAAGTGATTTAGCCAATATAGAGTTCAAAATAAAAGTCATCAAGATGCTCACCAATGTCAGGAAAGCAAAGCATGAATAAACTGTGAATTCCAACAGAGAGGTAGAAAATAAAGAACACCAAACAGAAGTCACAAAGCTGAAAAATACAATAACTGATCTGAGAAATACACTAGAGGGGTTCAACAGCAGGCTAGATGAAGTAGAAGAAAGGCTCAATTAGCTCAAAGATAGTCAAATGGAACTCATCCAACCAGGGCAACAAAAAGGAAAAGAATTTCAGGGGCACCTGGGTGGTTCAGCCAGTTAAGCATCTGCCTTTGGCTTAGGGCATGATCTTGGGGTCCTGGGATCAAGCTCCACATGAGGCTCCCTGCTCAGTGGGAAGCCTGCTTCTCTCTCTCCCTCTGCCTCTCCCCCTGCTTGTGAGATTTCTCTCTTTGTCAAATAAATAAATAAAATCTTTTTTAAAAAAGAAAGAAAAGAAAAAAAGAATAATATAAGTAAATAAATATAAATAAATAAATAATAATATAATTATATGCATATAATTATATTATTATTTATATATATTATATATATTATATATAGAAATATATAGAAATATAAATAAATAAATAAATAAATAAATAAATAAATATAAAAAATGAAGATAGCCTGAAGAACTTATGGGACATCATCAAGGAGACCAATATCCAGATTTTAGGGGTCCTACTGGGAGAAGAGAGAAAGTCAGAAAGTTTATTCAAAGAAATAATGGCTGAAAACGTCCCTAACCTGGTGAAAGAAACAGATATCCACATCGAAGAAGTTCAAAATATACTAAATAAGATCTAAATATACTAAATATATTTATATTTAGTATATTTATATATACTAAATAAGATCTAAAGAGATCCCTATCAAGACACATTGTAAATTGTCAAAAGTTAAAGACAAGAAAGAGAATCCTAAAAGCAGCAAAAGAAATGCAACTTTTTATGTACAAGGGAATTCCCAGAGGTCTGTCAGCAGATTTTTCAGCAGAAACTTTGCCAGCCAGAAGGGAGTAAGGTGATATATTCAAAGTACTGAAAGAAAAAAAAAAACTTCCAACCAAGAATTCTCTACACAGCAAAGTTGTCCTTTAGTACTGAAAGAGAGAGAGAGTTTTCCAGAAAAACAAAAGCTGATGAAGTTCATGACTACTAGACTGGCCTTAGAAAAAAATGTTAAAGGGAGTTCTTCAAACTGAAATGAAATGCCTACCTCAAGAAACAACAACAAAAATCTCAAATAAACAATCTAACTTGACATATCAAGGAGCAACAAAATTAAGAACAAACTAAGCCCAACGTGAGTAGAGGGAAGGAAATAACAAAGATCAGAGCAGAAATAAATACTACAGAGGAGAGCCTGGGTGGCTCAGTTGGTTAAGCAACTGCCTTCAGCTTGGGTCATAATCCCAAGGTCCTGGGATCAAGCCCCCTGTTAGGCTGACTGCTCAGTGGGGATCCTGCTTCTCTCTCTCCCTCTGCTACTCCCCCTGCTTGTGCTCTCTTGCTCTGTCTCTGTCAAATAAATCTTTAAATAAATAAATAAATGACATAGAGACCAAAAAGATTACAGAAAACAACAGTAAAATTAAAGCTGTTTTTTTTTAAGATAAACAAAATTAGCAAACCTTACTAGACTTGCCAAGAAAGAAAGGTCTGAAATAAATAAAATCAGAAATGAAAGGAGACCATACAACTGATATCACAGGAAGACAAAAGATCATGAACTACTATGAACAATTATTCACCTGGATTTGGACAACCTAGTAGAGAAGAAGAAAAAACATACAATTCGATCATATAAGATTGAATCATGAAGAGATAAAAAATCTGAATGGACCATTTCCCAGTACGAAGACTGAATCACTAACAAAAACCTCCCAAGAAGAGCCCCTGGGTGGTCAGTCAGTTAAGCCTCTGCCTTTGGCTCAGATCATAATCTTGTGGTCCTGGGATGGAGGCCCTAATTAGGCTCCTTGCTCAGCAAGGAGTCTGCTTCTCCCTCTTCCTCTGCCTCTGTCCCCACCCCCACTCATTCTCTCTCTGTCAAATAAATAATTAAAATCTTAAAAACAAACAAACCAAAAAAAACCTCCCAACAAACAAAAGTCTGGGATCAGGATGGGTTTACTGGTGACCTCAAGCAAATGTGTAAAGAATTGCCACCGGTTCTTCTCAAAAACTTCCAAAAAATAGAAAGGGAATACTTCCAAACTCATTTTATGAGTTTACCCTACTCTACCCTACCCTAATGCCAAATCCAGATGAGGGAATTACCAAAACGGAAATTACAGGTCAATATCCATGATGAGCATAGATCCATAAATCCTCAACAAAATATTAGCAAATCCAATTCCATAATACAGCAAGAGGATCATACACCATGATCAAGTGGGATTTATTCCAGGAATGCAAGTATGGCTCAATATCCACCAGTCAATATAATACATTAAGAAAATGAAGGATACAAATCGTATGAGCTTCTCAATAGATGCAGAAAAAGCACTTGACAAAATGTAGCATCCATTCCTGATAACAACACTCAACAAACTGTGTATAGAGAACATAGCTCAGCATAAGAAAGGCCATCTAGGACAAGCTCACAGGTAACATCATATTCAATGGTGAAAAACGGGAAGTTTTTCCTCTAAGATCAGGAACATGACAAGGATAACCATCATATTTATTCAACATAGTACTGGAAGTCCCATCAAGAGCAATTAACCAAGAAAAATAAATAAAAGACATCCAAATACGACGGGAAAAAGTAGGATCTCTATTTGCAGATGGCATGATTTTATATACAGAAAACCCAAAAGATTCACCAAAAACCTGTTAGAACTAATAAACGACTTCAGTAAAGTTGCAGGGTATCGGTATGCAAAAATCAGGCATACAAATGGCCAACAGGTACATGAAAAGCTGTTCAACATCATTAAACATCAGGGAAATGCAAATCAAAACCACAGAGTACCAAAAAGACAAGAGATAACAAATGCTAGGAAGGGTGTGGAGAAAAGGAACTATGAAAAAAAGAATGGAGGGCCCCCAAGCAACTCAAATTAGAACTACTGTATGATCCAGCATCTCCACTTCTGAGTCTATATTCAAAGGAAGGAAAATCATCTCAGGGAGATATTTGCATTCCCATGTTCATAGCAGCATTATTCACAGTAGCCAAGGCACAGACACAACCTAAGTATCTGTCAACAGATGAAAAGTTAAAGAAAAAAAAATATATATATATATGCAATAAGATATTATTCAGTCTTTTTTTAAAAAAGGGAATTATGTCATTTGCAACAACATGAATGAAACTGGAGGCCATTATAAGCCAGACAGAGAAAGATAAATCCTGCATGGTATCACATATATGTGGAATAAAAAAGAAAAACAAAACTCAAACTCATAGAAACAGGGAGTAGAAAAGTAGTTCCTGGGGTTAGAGGATGGGAAAAATAGGGAGAGGTTGGTAAAAAGGTACAAAGTTTCAGCTATAAGATGTAAGTTCCAGGGACGCCTGGGTGGCTCAGTTGGTTGGACGACTGCCTTCGGCTCAGGTCATGATCCCGGAGACCTGGGATCGAGTCCCGCATCAGGCTCCCGGCTCCACGGGGAGTCTGCTTCTCCCTCTGACCTTCTCCTCGCTCATGCTCTCTCACTGCCTCTCTCTCAAATAAATAAATAAAATCTTTAAAAAAAAAAAAAGATGTAAGTTCCAATGATCACATGTATAACCTGTGATGACTCTTCTCTCTCTCTCTCTCTCTCTCTCTCTCTCTCTCTCACACACACACACACACACACAGAGTAATATACAAGGCTTATAATCTAGTGACATAGAAAAACAAATATAATTAAGAACTATTTGCTGAGAGGCCCAATCAGGGAAGTTGAGGACGCTATGACACCTAGTTTTCTAAGACGTTCAAGGAATTGGTCACAAGAAATGAAGTCTGAGACTGAGAAGATGAGCTATCCTGATAAGGACAGGACTTAAGGATGCTCTAGGCAGAGACAAAGTATGCAGAGTTCTAGAGATGGAGAATGGCATATTCAGAGAAGCCAGAGCAGCTCAGTGTGATCACGGCATAAGGTGTTGGCAGCAGTAGCAACAGACCAACCTGGAGAAATAAGCAGAGGGTAGCCAACAAAAGCTCATATGAGCCATGTCAAGGAAGTGGGAACTAAGAGCACTGGGAAGGCATTAAGGGATTCGAAGAAGTTCGACACCGTCAGATGGGTGTTTTTGAAAGATCGCCAGAGGGTGCCCGGGTGGCACAGTTGGTTGAGGATCTGACTCTTGGTTTCCACTAAGGTCATGATCTCAGGGTGATCAGGCTCCGCACTCAATAGGGAGGCTGCTTGGGATTCTCTGTCTCCCTCTCCCTCTGTCTCTCACCCCGCTCATGCTCTCCCTCTCTCTCTCCCTCTAAAAATAAATAAATCATTTTCAAAAAAGAAAAAAAAAAAGAATCACCAGCTGCAGTAGGAGAAACAGTAGAGAACTGTAATAGTTTTCAGGAAGCAGAGCCCGTGACCAGGGGTTTGAGAGCAGGTGTGCGGAGGGCGCTCTGGGGGAGCTCCGTGCAGAGCGACGGGAGCAGGGTTGAACGGTGGGGCAGCTACAGCAGTCCTATAAGGAGCTCTGGAGCAGGAACGGTCCTTCCGAGTCCGTCTGCATCACAGGGGCCAGGCTTCTGCATCCCTCTCATCCCCAGTGGTCCAAACCCAGGGTTGTGTGCCATACTGAAGCCACAACTACTGAACGTGACCATTTGCTATCATGAGGACCGCTGCGTGAGCACTCCAGCCCGCAGGGCTCCGGAGCAGCCAGGAGCTTTATTCCAAACGGTGCCTCACTCTCAGCGGCAGAGCCCCAGACTCCATCATTGTGACTCTCCTCTGGCTTGCAGTAGGCTCCCTGTGGTCTTTTCCCAGCACAGACAGTTGAACACCATGGGTGCATGGCCAGAGACAGGATGCTTTCAGGGCAGCTTGGCCCTCGTCACGGTGCTTTGCAGCTCTGGACCCCCTCAAGGCTGCCGGTGCTCGCTGGCCACCAGTAACAGCCTCTTTTATGGCCACCAGCCCGTAGGTCTCTACCTCCACCCCCCGTTTTAGAGTTAGTGTCCTAGGACCGCTCCTGCTACCAACTCCCATGGGTCAGGTTCCCAGGGAAACAGGGAAGTCCCCTCTGAGACTTGCACACAGGAGGGTCTTGGGAGGCGCCGCTTTGGCGTGCATCTGTGTCACTGGAGGAAGCCTGTCCCCACAACCACAAGTGCTCTTTGAGGGAAAGTGCTGGATAGCGTCTCAGTGGAGAACCAGCAGCAGCCAAAGTTCCCAGCAGCTGCTGTGGGGCCCAATGTGGCAGCCACCCACCACCAGATGCAAGCCTGGAGAGATGCCCGGTGCACTGGTGAGGGCAGCCAGAACGACCGAGAGGCAGGGTTGGACATTGGCGCTGCAGACCCTGTCGATGAGCGAGAAGACAGGATGAGAGAAGCAGAAGTTCAAGTCAGTGCTCGGACTTCTGACTTGGGCGGACAGTGGTGCCCTCCCCTGGAGGAAGAAACACTGCGGCAAAAGCGGGGTGTGCAGGGAGCGCCGGCTCACTTGGACGTCGGAGAGCAGATGAGACCGGCTCACTTGGACGTCGGAGAGCAGCGGGTAAAGGGAGGGGTGCACAGGGCACCTGAGAGGGGATGCCCATGCTGGAGCCAAGGAGATGGTCCAGTCGCTCCCCGCTCAGCTGTGGTCCCTACCCCCGCCTCCTCCTCCTCGGGCGTCCAGCCAGAGGCCAGGAGGGGTGCCTCCCTGGGAAGGAGAATGAGACCAGGATGCTCAGACCAGCCTGGATACCTGGATCTCTTTTGCCTCCGTATCTCATCCCCGTTATCTCTTGGCCGTTTTCTGTGCTCCGCACATGCGCCTTCCAGAACTGGGAGCCGGGTGAACTTTATTCTCCCAGAAGTGCAGGTCCCGGTTATTTAGGTGTGTAGTTCCGGAATCATCTGTTGGTTTAAGTAAAGCAGCTTTATTGGTAACCACTTCCCTGAAGCCTTCAGGGCTGCACTCAGCATGGTGGGGGCGCAGACTCCGGTGATGGTGATGCACCCCTGTGGGTGTGTCCCAGCACATGGCTCAGTGCCAAGGAGCCAAGTGAGTGCCTGGACCCCCAAGCCCTCTGTTGCCCATTTCCCAAGCACTTAGCCTGTGAGGGGAGCGGGGCTGGTACACTCACTCATCAGAACTGGTTCCGATTCTCCCCACTTGCAAGCAAGTCACTCAGATTCTAGCAGCCGTTGTTCCTCCCCTGCCACATGGGGCCAGGAAGATCTCTTGAGCTATAAATAACGAAATGACATGCATGTGAATCATTTTATAGTTTGTAAAGTCCTGCAAAGCGGTAAAACCTGGACTTCGGGTATTTTTAAGACTGAATGCTAAAAATGTCAGGCATGACAGAGAGAAAATGAAAGATGACACCAAAGGACAAAGGAAGGCGTGCAGGCACACGCACACACACACTCACGTGCACACGCACGCGCACTCTGACGCATGGACTGGACCTCAGAGGCAGACCCTGACCACGCAGACCAGGTCTCTGTCTCTCCAGGGACCCTCCTGTCCTTCAGACTGCTTCCTTGTCGTCTGGAGCCTTCACTCCAGGAAGAGCCCGCGCTGAGCCGCTGGCTGCAGCACTTCCTGGGGCCCAGCCTCTCCCATGGGACCTCCCCCCTCTCTCTGGAAGCCTCCCCAGCTTGCTGTTCAGGCTGGGGAACACAATGGGCCAGGCGGCCTGAGCTCCCTTACCTCAGCCCCAACCAGAGATTGGCCCTCCTCCCAGACAGCTTCCCAGAGGCCCCCAGCCTCAGCAGCCCGGCTCTGGAGCACCTCCCCAGGCAGGGGCAGGCTCATGGGCAGGGGGCTACCTCTGTGGCTTCTGGATCCAGGAGGGGAGTAGGAATCCCGGCCAACCTGCTAGAGAAGGGCCAGATGTAGACTCCTCTCCCTCATTTGCTGGTCTGTATCCTGTGTAACAGACAGAACCTCACACACACACACACCCCGCATACACACATGCACCCCCTCCCCCCATCCCCCCCACAAACACACCCCGCACCAGAGACTTTTATCTCCACCCAAGGAGGACGTTGGGGAAGCCTGGGAAGAGGGGACACATGGCTGCAGAGCACCCGCTCCTTCACCAGATGGCGCTAAATCCTTAAGGGAAAAGGAACTTTGCAAGAACCAGCGGCCAAAATGAAATGGGGGGGGCAGGGAGGCGGGGAACAAGGAGCATTTACCACTTTGGACTGACCACAGGGACAGGAGAATCAAAGGACTGTTTTCACAGGAGCAGCATCTCCGAGCGAAGGGCAGATATGAAGAACTAAGAGCTGGCCACTGGCTGCTGTAAATCCTTCACTCATTGATAGATTAACAATGGGGAGGGGGCGGGGAGAACATATACTGTCATCCGCGGGAGGGCGCGTGGGCCATTTGGGGGGAAATGGTTCTTCTGCTCGCTGTGATCACCTCCTAACAAATGAAGCCCCCGCCCGACGCAAGCACGAAGGGCTAGCACGTTTCAATTGCTCACTTCTGCGGTCTTATTCTGGGAGGAATCCAAGGCAAGGCAGAAGGGTTTCGAAGTCCAACAGTTCTGGTCTTGAAAATGAGTTTCCGCCACGACAAGCCGTAGTGGTTACTTTCTGTGACCCTGGGCTAGGCAATGGAGCCCAGTGGGTCTGTCCAACGCTAGTCTAGTCGTCGATGTGAACGCTTTAATTTTAGATTTGGCCGACATTCCATTTCCAGGTGTTTATTTCTTTAAGTAAAGGAGGTACCCATAATGTGGGTGGGCCTCAACCAATCAGTTGAGACTCTTAAGAGCAAAGATAGAGGTGTTCCAGAGAAGAAAGAATTCTGCCTCCAGACTGTAAAACAGGAACCCTGCTTGCCTGCCCTACAGATACAGGACTTGCCGGCTCCAACAATCCCAGGAGCCAATTCCTTAAAATGAATCTGTATATTTTATACATACATATGTATATCCTGTTGGTTAGGTCTCCCTGGAGAATCTTGACCCATACGTTAGTTGTAGTCATTATTAAGTGACTCATGTAACCTCTCAACACCATGCTTTCCTCGTCTGTAATGTGATACTGTAAAGTCGGGCAGATTTATTGAAATGATGCACACATAATGCCTAGCTCGGAGCCTGACAAATGAGAGTGTGTGCGGGATGAGGCAGATCTGTCCTCATCTATCCCACTCCCATGTACAATCACCGCAAGCTCTCGAGCCCTACCCCAGACCTGATTCAGAAACTGGGCTGGTGCTGTCAGGGGTCATGCAGCGATTCTGTGTTTCAAGGACCCCTCCAGCTGACGCAGATACACGCCCGCTCGGAGAAGCCCCCTTCTGCTAATGGAAGTGCCACACGGCAGGGATGTTCTGGTTTGTTGTTTGATTGTTTGTCATCCCTTTTGTTTGCTAATGAGTCCCTAGTACCTGGGACAGTGGCACATCTAAGGTGCCCAACGCTTATGGAATGAATAGATTTCCGTGTCAGCTACAGCGAAAATAATAGTCTGCTTTGTACGAGGACGGCCTCACTTGACACAGAGGACAAGGCTGTGTTCTCTGCTCTGGCTTCCTTTTTGCATGAGTGGTGCTTCCATATTCAAAATCCCCTGTCTATGTTGAAATTTTAGTTAATTACTTTGCTAAGCGAGCCATGAACTAGAGATCTTCGTTACCAAAAATCCAAATTAGCTTATCTTCCTTGATCAAGTGTAGGTGATTCCCCACATGTCAACTTGTAATAATAGTTGGAACAAAAAGCACTTTAAAACATCCAGTAGGGGCTCCTGGTTGGTGCAGTGGGTTAAGCCTCTGCCTTCAGCTCAGGTCCTGGGATCGATCCAGGCATTGGGCTCTCTGCTCAGCGGGGAGCCTGCTTCCCCCTCTCTCTCTGCCTGCCTCTCTGCCCATTTGTGATCTCTCTCTCTGTCAAATAAATAAATAAAATCTTTTTTTAAAAAAGCCTGATAAATGATAGCCATTAATAATCTTGCTACTTAATATTTATGCTGTTCCATTTCTCCATCAATCTCAGAATAGGCTAATAGACATTCTTTGTTTTCCTTTCCCTCTGTGAAGCACTTAAGGTCCCACTGGGCAGGACTGTAGACATCCAGCCCAACAGTGCTCGGGGTATACATTGCACACCTGGCAGAAATCGCCATTGGTATTGTCATTAAAATATTCTTCTAAATTTCATTTGAAAGTGTGGCCCATGAAGTTTGGAACTCAGTGGTGAGAGTGTAGCCTAGCACGTGCCTCAGCAAGACGCTCTATCACATACTAGTGCTCCAGTGAGTTCTTAAATACGTATATATGTTCTGTGTCTATATCCATAGATATATAATACATACATAGAAATTACTAATATATATTCCTATTTTAAATTATATATTATTAATAATAATGTATATATATTACCCCAAAAGAGCCAGTAATCATTTTTAAAATGTGAGAACAATAAAGAAGAATAAAAAATAAATAAATAAAATGTGAGAACAAATTCTGTTGTCACCTTTACGCCTGAAAGGTAAGGCAATGCTCTGACTCACCAGCAGGCGGCAGACTGCTCACAAGAAGTGGCCTTCCACTAGAACACCTGTTAGATTTGCTGGGGTTCTGGGAAAGTAGGGAAGGGTGCCTACCGTCTGCAGAGGTGGGAGTTGGCAGTGATTCCGTGGCAAGTGATGGTATCTGGGCGTTCAGTTTTGATGAGACGGGTGACACTTCCAAGCTGGCATTCACCCGAAAGCATTCACATCTGAATTAAGCCGACCATATCTTCCGTGATTAATGGCAATCACATCCCTTTTGGAAAATAGATTTGAACTTGACTTTCAGAATTAGGATTTACTTTTCCAAATGTTGTCTAAACAGATGTCACAAATAAGTTGCTTCAAGCCTGAAAGACAACACGCGTGTGAACAGTCTCTCCATGGTCTAACTTACACATATATTAGGAACAAGCCCCAGGCACAAATTTTAAAATGTGCCTGAGGACCCCTTGATTTACCTGTATTGTCCAAAAGACAGTGAAGGCCAGTCCAGACTTGCAGCTGTCTTTTTGAGTTTGTACGAACGCGCGTAGTCTGACAGTCCCGTCTCCATCAGCCAGAGATGGTGATAAAGGCGGTGACAGATCATGACGAAAGCGATGACGGCGATGACAATAAAATAATAATGATTATGGTCGCAGGAAGCAGGACGTTAGCATTCAGGTGCACCAGGCTTTGTACTACCTCCTCTGCCCGTTTGTCTTACCGACTCACACCAGCCCTGGAAGCATGTACCACGTTCATCACACTCACAGATGAGCCGAGCCTGAGTCTGGCCACCCATCCAGTTACGCAGCAGGGAAAGAGGGAAGCTGGGACGTAACTCAGGGGTGATGGTTTCAATTCCTGCTCAGCGGAGAGCCTGCTGCTCCCTCTCCCTCTGCCTGCTGCTCCCTCCACTTGTGTGCACTCTCTCTCTCGCAAATAATTAAAATCTTAAAAAAAATTTTTCCCAGGGGCGCCTGCGTGGCTCATCATTAAGTGTCTGCCTTCGGCTCAGGTCGTGATCCCGGGTTCCGGGATCGAGCCTGGTGGCTCCCTGCTCCCTGCGTCTCCTTCTCCTACTCTCCCTACTTGTGTTCCCTCTCTCACTGTGTCTTTCTCTGTCAAATAAATAAATAAATATATAAATATATTTTTCCCCCCGCCATATAAGCAAAAACCGTGGTCCCCTCTTTAGCCACAGATTGGCTGTCAGGCCAACATTTTCCTCGGCTAAAGCAATTTTGAAGTTATATAGGACAATGCAGGAAACTGCTGTTTTCAGCCATCTAATATGTGAGAAGAGGGAATTGTCCCATCCCACTCCCACCCCCACAGCGCACACCATCCCATCTCTTGATGGGCCAACAGTAAGCAGGCACAGAGACCCATGAAGTTAACCTAATTGTTACACTGCCCTATATGAGACACAGCCAGTCGCATGGGAGGGCGATAATGCCGAATCACCCAAGACCTTCACTGCTGGCAACACAGTAACAAGGCCCTACTTTGTAACTCAAGACTGAAGTCTAACAGAGAAAAAGTTTATCCAGCCAATGGAGGAAGATGGCCCCAAACCTCCCAGGAACTCACAACCCCCCGGCTGTTCTTAAAGATTCAAATCCAGACCTACTGAATCCTGGTCCCCAGGGTGTGAGCACAAGAATCTGCATTTATTTAAAACAAAACAAAACAAAACACCTTTCCATGGTCCTGAAGCCGTGGGCATCTGGCCATTGCTTGCAGTCGTTCCAGAGGGATTTGAACAGCAGTATCGAAGAAGTATCGAAGTATCCAGAAGGCTGCTAGGCTAAGACACGCTCATGTCCTTAGAAAGGGCTTGATAACAGCCCTTTTCCTGGGATTGCTACTCAAAGTCTAACACCAACTGTCACTTGGGCACCCATAGCCCACTAGAAGGATGTTCCGGGGCTGTGTTCCTCGGTTCCCCGGGGTCGGTTAGAACTGTACCAGTGATGTGGGTCTCGGCAGAGGCGATGGTGGTCCGTCATCTGGTCCTTCGTGCATGTGGATCCAACAAAAGAAGCAGTAAGGGTAACTCTGACGTGGTGCTGGGGCCCCCCGAGGGCCTCCTTGGTGGCTCTGTCCTGCCCAAGAGGAAGGAAGGCCTGAGGTGTAAGCTGCAGGGGGACACTCAGAGATAGTAAGGACAAAGAGAAGGCAAGGGCTTTGGCAGCTGGGCTCGTGTCCTTTCTAGAACGGTTTTAAGAGGCCACGTGGAAATGAGAGCCAGACAGCAGTAGGAGGAGCATGAGGGGCCCCGTGGTGCTGGCCTGGGAAGCAAAGGTTTCTCCGTCTCCCCTGCTGGCTGCTCGTGACCTTGTCATGGCCTTCAGTCCCTTAGCCCTCTTCATACCATGACATCTAGCAAAAGAAACAAATGGAAGTGGCAAGAGCATGGCTATGAAATCGGAGAGCTCAGGGCTCCATTCTGGTTCCGCTGCCCAGACTGCGACCTCGGCGGCGTCCGGTCGCCTCTTGAAGCCCTGGCAGCAGAAACAGTCATCAAACCGGCCTTCCAGGGAGGCTACAGTTGCTAAATCAAAGATGGCCATAAAGCCCCTGACAGGGAGAGCACCCTTCCCAATGTAAGAGAAACAGTATCACCGTTTGTTCCTCAAACCCTTCCCCTCCTGGCTCCAAGATCCTGGAGCAGCCAGCCTCCCCTCCCCGGCACCTGCGCGCTGCAGACTGCAAGCCGCGCCCTCGCAGGGGTCACAGCTCGGTGCCTAGACGCACGCCTTTGCGTCAGCCCACACTGAAGGATTCACGGACTCAGCGGGAAAACAGGCCGAAGGACAAGACGGCTGATTCCATGAGCATCTGAGAAGTGGAACGCCCTATCATTGTTGGGAAAGGATTCTGCGATTCGGCTCCTCAGTTATGCACAGAACCGCTTCATGCCTGTGGGGGTGGGGCAAGGAAGGCAAGTCACCTCTGCCGCCAAAAAAAAAGAAAAAAAAATCATACCTTAGCAATTTTCTATGAGTTAACTTCTCATTTTTCAAGGCTCTAAAACACCTGGGCCCTAATCGGTTGTAGGTAGTAAGAGTTACCCGTCCCAGGAGACAGAGACTCCTATCGCATGAAACTAAAAAGCATTTCACACAGTCACCATTCGGCCTTGTTCCTGAGGTGCTGGGGGATTTCTCCTGCCCCAGGCTTTCTCCTCTCTTGTCTCTGATGATTACACGTGGGCATCTCCACCTGTGTCCTTGGCTTCTTGCCTCACATGGGCTCCTAAGCCCTTCCAAGCTTTAGGCATCTCTCTGCAGAGTGGGCACTGAGCTCTCTGGACCCCCACTTCAGGTCCCCAGGGTTGATACCCACACCTTCAGCTGCCGCAGGGATGTCCGCACCAGGCCGCCCAGCCAGGGCACCGTGTACCAGCAGCTCATCCTTTCCCCATACGACATCTTCCCATGCGTCACTCCTTAATTTGATAAGTTGTCCCCACTGTGGTGCAGGGGGACTGGCCAGTGTCAGTGAGAGCCTGCCCTCATGCCGCTCCAGGCTTTAGACCGAGTGTCCTCCCCGCTCCAGGTCTGCCTGTGGTTCCACACAGGCTCTGGAAGGACCACAGTGCAGTGGGATCACCGAGGCTTAGGAAGCAAACAGAGCTACGTGTGCCTGTCCAGCTACATCTCCTGGGGGAGGTAATACAACCTCTCCAGGCTCATTTTCTGCATCTGCAAAACAAGGATAGCCTTTGCATAATTTCATGTGTGGGATTATTACAAGGATTAAAGGTGATAGATATAGTGTGTGTGGCACATAGTAGGTGCTCAGTAAACGGCACCTCTTATTCTAATAAAAACAACCTGTTTAAGACCATGTGCAGTATGCCTACAACTTTCTGTGTTTCACATATAGAATAATGTCTGTGTCCCCTAACATGTCAGGTTTCTCTGACTCTCTCGCTAGCTTGCACATGACCCCTGGAACCCTTCTGAACAGGGGCTTTCCTTCCGTTTCCTGCCCTGTTCACTCACGATGGTTTACTTAACATTTGTCACACCCCTAGTATGTAGTCAGGCCATTCCCTCTGTCTAAAGTGGCCCCATTTATCTATTCAAATTCTGCCCACCACTTGTGAAAGCACCTGCTTGGATACTCACTTCCTTTGAGTCTCTCCACCCTTCCAGAATCCACCGTGCACCCCCTCCCAGGAGACTCGACGTACCCTTCCCGGTACTGCTCCCAAACACCGGCTGCTCTCGTTAGGGGGCACATCACAGGTTGTGTCTTATCCATTCCACTGGGTTTTCACATGCTGAGATGAGAAGCCCCATTTTTCCAATGAGCCTTGCAGCCGAGCGCCGTAGTCATTGGCCCAGTCCGTCCCGAGGCTTGGAGTGCCCGTTGTGAGCTCAGCCAGCACTACGGGCTGGGAAGAGGATGCCCAGGGATGCGTGCTGGGCAGCATTCTCATTGGCCTGTTTGGAATGTGTCTGCTCTGAACATTGGGTCTGAAACCGCAGCGCTTGTGTCTTCCTCTTTTCACCTTTGCAGCCCTGCGGGCTTAGACCTGCTATTATGATTTCAGATAGAATGACTTAATACTCATTCTCTCCCCTGACTTCTCTGAAACCTAATCTCGTGACTTAGGCGGCCACGACACCTAAATATTGAACAGTGAAGCGCTCGAGCCGGAACCTGGCACTTTAGCAGTTCGTTAAACTCTCTCCTTGTTGGTCAGATTCGGTGTCCAGAATTTGTCACACAATCGTGTGTGTGTTCGTATGTGGTTGGGGCTATCACTGCCCTCTATTAATTGAGAGATTTACTATGTCATCCCCTACGTGTATAACATGTGATGATAATCTAGCCGTCTTCTTGAGCTGATCAGTGTCCCGACGCACCGCTCACCGACAGAGCCTAGAACTAGGTCCCTGGCTGGCCAAGGCTCTTCTCAGATTCGCTCAGCCCTGCTCCTTGGCCAGTCCATTTTGCCTCTCTTGTTCTTCGCCTCCAGATACAATATGGTAGGGCTTGTTCCCCAGGAATGAGAGCAGACAGGAAGTAGGGAGCTACTTCCCTACACACCGGAAATGTGTGGTGATCCTCTCCGGAGGGAAGGGCCAGCCAGCCAATGAGACTTTACTGAGTGCTCTCTGTGTATCGGGCAGAGCTCAGGACCCCAGCCCTGCTGCAAGCCCTAGATGGGATGGCTAATGAGCACAATACCCAGCAATCTATCCTCCCAGCCAGGATCCTCTGAGACAGAGGGCATTTCAATAATTTCGTTGGGACAATAGGTAGAGATCCTAGGTGTTTTAAATGATGGTTTTTTTTTTCCCCTCGAGTGTCCAAAGCCCAGCAGATTAGGAAATGACCGCCGTGGGAAAGAATAGTATGTTCCTCCCAGATCCCGAGAGGAGGGGCAGGTGACACCCTGCAGGGCCCCTCAGAGAAGCACTGGGGCTGATCAGGAGTCAGAGGAAGCAGGGAAAACATGGACAAGAACCTTTACTGTGGTCTCCATGGGAAGGAATGGGTAAGGCAGGGTAAACGGGCTTTGGACCAGCTGGTTTGAACAGTTTCAGAGCGCTCCGGGCTACAGGAGCTGTCCTTCGTCATTGGTACCTGGTCCAGGTGAGATTAGGACAGGGGAATGGTGGTCAGGAGTGTAGGAGCCCATTAGAGGAGGTGGCTGGGTAGGGGCTCTGGATCAGTTGGTTTGCACATGAAGGTCATGCTAGAGTTGTTTACTATCTCTGGGGGGACAGTCCCTCTGGTGTCCAGTGTGCCCCACATGTCAAAGCATCAGCATAAAACAATGTCTCAGACACACAGCAAACCAAGACGCATGGTCACCCTATCAACACGAGAAGCATGTCCCCTGTGCCCCATCCTGTCACCTCTCAGGACCGCACCCCACCCCACTGGCCCACCCGGGGCTCTTCTCCCCCTCAGGATCCTGGAAAAGCCCCGGATCCCTTTGCAGCAGTCCATGCTGAGCCCAGGAGGTGCCAACCCAAGGCTCCAGATCCTGGCTGGCCTCTAGAATGAGTAATAGGAGCTTCAGAGTTTCTAATGCTGTAGAAACTGTCCATGCATTTAAAATAAAGAAGAGGTGTGCTTTCTCCCCTACGCAAAAGTCATCGAAACCCGGAGTCTAGACAGGAAATGCTGACAAAGCAAAATCTTGAAGGTGAAAACAGAAATTGCTGCTCTAGCATGTTCCTTTCCTCTCTTCTACCATGAATCAAAACCTCCTTAGCTACCTCCCACTGCGCTGAGATACTGCAGGCCGACTGGCCGAGCCATTTCCGTTCGCTCCAGTGTGCAAATGGTTACACAAGAAGTGTTTTGTTACTCCTCCCAGGTGTGGAGTTGTCAGTACCCTATCCTGAGGGACCTTGAGCTGGGGATGCTAGATGCACAGCCATTGGGGAGCAATCCTCATGCACCCTCACTAACCCTGTTCTTGTCCTCCATGCTCTGGGGATCAGGAGAGAAGACAGAGAAAGCTGGTGTTTTGACAGGAAATTATTTCTCTTTTCATGCCATGACTTTAATCCTTCTCCGAAAGATCAAGCATATCAATAGAAATTCAGTTTTCTGGTTCTTTTTTATAAAGATTTTACTTACTTATTTGACAGAGACCACAAGTAGGCAGAGAGGCAGGCGAGGGGGGAAGCAGGCTCCCCACTGAGCAGAGAGCCTGATATGGGGCTCGATCCCAGGACCCTGAGATCCTGACCTGAGCCAAAGGCAGAGGCTTAACCCACTGAGCCACCCAGGCGCCCCTCTGGTTCTTGATAAACTTTCAGTAATGTGCTGTTGATAGTCTCTGAAGCTTCTTGAAGTCACTCTCTGACTCTTTTTCTTGGGGAGAGCATAATATCCTTTGTCAAAATAAACATTTTATTCGCCCAGCTGAAAATGCTTTTTTATTTTTAAAGATTTTATTTATTTGAGAGAGAGAGAAAGCATGAGTCGGGAAGGGGGGATGGGGAGGGAGGCAGAAGGAGAGGGAGAAGCAGTCTCCCAGCTGAGCAGGAAGCCTGATTCAGGCTCAATTCCAAGACCACAGGATCATGACCTGAGCAGAAGGCTGACGCTTAACAGAATAAACCACCCATGCGCCCCTGAATATGCTTTTGATTTGACAATATATGCCCATGTCCAGAGGCAGAAACTTCCACCTAGGGAAATTCTGCTGAGGAATTGTCATGAGAAGTTCAGACTCCTCTCTAAGAACATATATCTCAAGTCTCAAGGTTGTTGAGACCGATAAGAAGCCACGCACCTTTTGAGATTAAGGAAACTGGATGCATTCAGACCCCGGAAAACAATGCAAACTAAAATTCTGTCCACACACACACACACACACACACGCCTCTATAAATGATATGGGGAAAGGTTCAAGATGTATTTTAAAGGAAAAAAATGGATTACAAAAATAATATGTATAGTATATGTAAAATTTTTAAAAGACTGAAAATATAGGCATAAAAATGTAGACAGTGGTTATCTCTGGTGAGGGGCTGCAGGTGATTTTTATCGTCCTTTAATCCTTTTCTTCATCTCTCAGAATTTTCTTAATGAATATGTACTTTTGAAATGAGATTTTTTTGAAATTATCTACCTTTAAATAGTGATTGCAATCACATAATAGTACCAAAAATGAGAGAATTTGAAACTTATCTTACTGTAATTTCCACATACATATTTAAGGTAAGATTTGGGTTTTAATATTAAATATGAATATGAAAAATATTCAGAAACATGAAATGTGAAATATGAAAAATATTCAATTTGAATATGAAAATATGAAAAATATTCAAAATATGAAAAATTAAATACATTAGATATGTGCATACATAATATGCTGCAAAGCAGTATATTAAGCAAAGGAATAATGATTTTCAAGAAGTAAAGTGAACACACGTGCACCCCGTCCACCGTAAGAAGCAGAGCCGACCTCTGACATCTGACCGTGAGCCCTTAGCCAGCCCACCTCCCTCGTGCCCAGGGAGACCACTGTCCCACATCATACATGAATCACCTTCTGTATGTCTTTGGGTTTTTAACATACATTTGTGTTTTCTTGCTATCTAATGAGTGTTTTTTGAAAGCACCTATACTTTATGCTTTATTTTTGACTTTTTGTTTGCTTTTTCCATTAATTCTATTTTTTCCTTATTCAGAAGCAAAATACTTTTTCTTTTAAACTTTTCTTTTAAAGTTTACACTAGACATATAAACATCATAATGTAACAAAGTCAATGACCCTCAGCCTAAATAATATAGTACCTTAGAGTCACTGAATTCTGCTACTTACATGCAGTTCTTGTCCAGCATTTTAGTTCTACCTCAATACTTTTAAACCGATAAAGTGAACATGATTTTGATAATTTTATATAGTCAATATTTGCTTTGTTGTACCCACACAGAACCATTTTCTTTGCTCACAGTTGCTTCTTGTGACTCAGGTCTTCCTTTGGACTTTATCCTATTGGGTTTTTCCTTAAGTGAAGGTCTGTTGATGAGAAATACCCTGTATCTTATGTCTGAAAGTGTTTTTATTAATACTTATTTTAAAAATTAATTTTGCTTATCTATACTTCTAAGTAGACTGGTTCTCCTTAGTACTTTGTGGATCTTATACTACTGTCTGCTAGCACCCATGGGTTAAAGAAATCTGCCATCAGAACAATTGTAGCCTCTGTGTAGTTAATCTGTTTTCTTTGCCTCTGTCTTCAGTTGTTTCCCCTGCATGACCTCTGTTATCTTGGTCTGGAACTCCAGAGAAGTGTACTTTCTCATTCTCTCCCCACTAACTTGTACTCTCCTTTTCATATTTTTTACTGTTTGCTCTCTGATCTGCAGTCTGTATAATTTCTCCAGCTTCATCTTCCAGTTTACAAATTCTCCCATCATTTTTTATCTAATTTGCTATGTAATTCTTCAACTGAGTTTCTAATTTTAATCATTGGTTTCTTTGCATTCAAAAAATGCACAAAAGAAATAGGTTTTCTTTTTCAAATCTGCCTGGTTCATTTTAATAACCTCATATGCCTTTACCAAACTTCTCATATTTTTATTTCTTGGAGCATACCAAACATATTTATTTTGTACTCTGTATCTGATCATTCCAGTATCTACAACCTTTGCTGGTCAGATTCTTGAGTTTTGTATTTCTGCCACTTTCACTTATGATAGCTTCTTTCCTCCTGTATGAGGTAACTTCTCTATGTGATCTTGTGCTCTTTGGAATTTTATTTGTGTGATTTTTTTTTTTTTGAAGTTTGGCTTTTTTAAGTGTACTACTATATGGAAAATAGTTTTGCTTCAGCCAGGTTCCTGAATATGCTACCAGAGTATTTCACATTAACTTTTTGGCTCAGGTTCTTTATTCAGCTAATCAGTAGTACAAATTCTTTTCACAAAAACCTTGCATATGAGGCTTAGTGATTAGGAATTCTCAGAGAGGCTTTGTTTCCCCAACCTTCTTCGCCATAAGGCTGGAACCAGCACAAATCTTTATTAATTCTTAATCAATTCTCTCTTCTGGGAAGACTTTTTTCCCTAGTCCATCAGCTGTGGAGGTCACCCCTCAGGAGTCTAGGTTGTCTGTGTGTGATGGGAAAATTTGATTCCACCTTCCACCCTGCTCTGGCCCAGGTTTTCTTTCTGTACTCTCGGGTCCTGTAAAGAGCCAGACTCTGGGCAGCCTGAGACCAGGAAAATACAACACAAGCCCCAGATTCCTCCTTCCCTTAACCAGGAGGACTTTCTCTTTCCCTTTCTAGACATCAGGGATTTCCTTTCCTCCTCTACCAGATCAGCCGTGCATTAAGCAAAGACTTATCTTCCATATTCCATCCATCATTTTTAGATGTGGAGACCAGGGAGAATTGCACTCAGTGCACAGTGTGCCATATTGCTGAAAAGCAACATTTTGAAAATAGTTTTTAGTAAGTAAAATTATATATTTCTCTGATCTAGATGCCCCAGTAAACAATGTTAAAGCCTCACTTTAGAGTTACAAGCTCCTGGGCCTTAAAAAGAAAATCTTGGAACGTATGGTTGGGGTGGATGTATTTGCTGTGTATCCCTGAGGATTAGGCCCACATGTGAATCTGAGCTGACTGGAAGAGGTGTAGTTCAGATCCAAACCTACTTACTAAATCTTGCAACCGCTCTCCTTAACCACAGCTTTATCCCCCTGCGACCTCAGCCACGAGTGGCCTGTAAACTGGGGCCAAAGGAAGTTCTCAGTACCTGTGGTTGTTCTTAGCCATTAAACTTACTCTGTTACATCCTAACCAAGTATTAACAAATCAGAGGACACCTCTGAGTTATAAAGGAAGTTTCCTTTATGACGTAACAGAAAGAAATTTGCTTCTTCACTGCAAAGACCACGATTAGGATGCACCCCATTGCCCCACCTGGTTCTTGGGGTCTTACTCCCAGACGATTAGCAGGTTCATGTCTTGGTGGGTTGTGTCATTTCTTCATTCACTGAGTTAAAATACAGAGTGCCTCCTAGGTACCTGGCACTAGACCAGGCACTGGAGATGTGAGGAGGGCACAAACGTGATCTCGGCTCCAGACAAATTCACTTTCTATTGGAAATAATAGAAATATAAACACTAATTACAACAAAACCCACTAAATACTGCAAGTAAGGTACAAACACAGTGATTTATGTCATGATGAGCCCCAGGTGATATAGGGAAGTGTTGAATCACTCTATTGCACACTGAAACTAATAAAATATTGTATGTTAACTATACTGGAATTAAAATGTAAAAAAAACACAGTTATTTGCTTTATAATATACTGCTCTCTTTTTGAGATATAATTGATATGTGACATTATATTGGTTTTAGATGTACAATGATTTTATATATATAATTATATATATATCATATATATATATAGTGAAATGATGACCACAAGTTTAGTTAACATCCCTCACCACATATAGATACAACCTTTTTTCTTCTCATAAGAACTTCTAAGGTCTACTCTCTTTGCAGCTTTCAAATATATAATACAGTATTGTTAACTACTTTCATTCCCCAAACCCACCTCTAGCCACCATCAGTCTGTTCTCTGTATCTCTGAGTTCAGGCTTAGAGTCTACATATAAGCGAGACCATATAGTATCTGTCTTTCTCTCTAAGTTACTTCACTTAGCGTAATGCCCTCAAGCTCACAAAGGGCAGGAGACCGTCTTCCACGGCGTCTGTCCAGTTTACACCCCACCAGCAATGCGCAAGAGCTCCCTCTTCTCCGCATCTGCCACTGTTCTCTCTTGTCTCTTTGCAATATCCACTCTAACAGACATGAGGAGATTCCTCGTCGTGGCTTTGATTTGCATTTTCCCGATGAGGAGCGCTGCGGGCACCTTTGTATGTACCTGTAGGCCATTTGTACGCCTTCTTTGGAAAAATGTCTACTCAGATCCTCTGCCCATTGTTTTTTATCAGATTGCTTGGTTTTATTGTCATTGCATTATCTGAGTTCTATATATATTTTGGGTAGTAACCTCTTAGCAGATAGAAGATTTGCGAGTATCTTCCCCCATGCAGCAAGTTGCCTTTTTGTGTTACTGATGATTTCTGCTGCTGCGCAGAAGCTTGTTAGTTGGATGGAGTCCCACTTGTTTATTTTTGCTTTGGTTGATTTGCTTTTGGTGTCTTTACGACTGAAAACTTTAACATTTTTTAAGTATTTAGAACCTGATAGTGAAATGTCAAAAGCTGGATTCATACGCAGGGTGGAAGCTTCTACTCACCAGACTTGGCATCTTTAGGTAACTCACCGCACTGGGGTGACCAGTTGATGACTATGTACTAAGGCCGCATCACTCTCACCACTTAGAAAACCTGCTAAGCACAGTGGTGCTGGGCAGAGTTTGATTCTCAAAGCACAGTGTTATGTGTTAGAAACCTGTAGGTGAGCATCTTTGATTTGGGTTTCCATCCTTCAGGATTCCCCCCCCCAAAAAATTTAAGATTTTATTTATTTGAGAGAGAAGGAGAGAGCATGAACATGAGCAGGGTGAGGGTTAGTGGGAGAAGCAGACTCCCTGCTGAGCAGGGAGCCCGATGAGGGACTTGATCTGAGGACTCTGGAATCATGACCCGAGCCAAAGGCAGATGCTTAACCAACTGAACCACAAGGCAGCCCCACATTTTCCAAATTTTTACATTTGACGGGCACTGATGCCGCCATATACGATGTAAGCATTTCTGAACCTGGCACTTGACCTTTATTAATTACTCAGAGGCCTCATTTGAAAAATAGGTTTGATATCTTATTAGAAACCCCACCGTTTTCTCTAGGTTATTGGGAGGAACAACTGAAAAATAGAAGTCAAAGTGTAAAAAATAATGTTATAAATTTGCAAAGTATTATCATTATTATTATTAGACTAATATCAGAGTATTAGAGCATTTTTTGTTATTTGATTTCTTCACTAATTTATACTTGAAGTTAGTTTTAGTAGTTTCTTGATATAAAAATAGCTCTGGAGATATTTTTTAATTAGTTATTACAGGTTAGTAAAATGACTTGCATGCTCATATTAATTTTAAAGTATAGAAGAAACAAATGTTTTGAATACGATAGAGGCCAAAATGGAGGGATTCTGTTCGGATTAAGATGTTGGAATATATTGGGCGCCTGGGTGACTCAGTGGGTTAAAGCCTCTGCCTTCGGCCCAGGTCATGATCCCAGGGTCCTGGGATCGATCCCCACATCGGGCTCTCTGCTCAGCAGGGAGCCTGCTTCCTCCTCTCTCTCTGTCTGCTTCTCTGTGATCTCCATCTGTCAAATAAATAAATAAATAAAATCTTTAAAAAAAAAAAAGATGTTGGAATATATTTAAATATAGACCTAGACCACAAGTTTCTTGTACTGAATCCAAAAATAGACCCATTCTTTTTCTGCACACGTCATCCAGTACTGAAGTAAGTGTGAGAGATTGCAGGTCTGTGTGGTTAGATGGGAGCAGAATGAAACCTCCCTTCCTCTTTGTCCTAAGAGTCAGGAAAAACTCAGTCCTATGACAATAACAATATTAACATTTCTGAGAGCTCGCCATGTGAGAGAGCCTGAGGTAATTCATATTATCACTTAACAACGTGCATCAGAAACCAGTTCTAAGCCTTTCAAGAAATTCACTCATTCACTCAAGCCCTGAGACCCCCAGCGCACTAGGCATTCCTCGTTTCCCTCTAAGAGATGAGAACTTTCGGAGAGGTGATGCCATGTCTTACAGTCCCTCACCTGGATGGGGCTGGGGTTGGAGCCCGGGCAAGTCCCCAGACTCACAGTCTTCCCCCCGGCTCTTCCCGACCCCCTCCGCCTCCCATGTCACGTCAACTCCGTGTCCTTCTGGCTCCTGTCCCTTCTGTGACAACATTTGGGGCTCCCCATTCTCCAGGTGCAAGAATGGAGGATAAGGAGATGTAAAGGAATCTTGAAACGTCCCACTTACCAGCTCTGGGCAACTGCTGAGCCCACCTCCTCCTCGGTGGGAAAGAAACATGCGAACACTCACCTGACAAGGCCTTGAAGACAGAGTCTGTAGGGCGTCCTCACCTCGCCTGCACGGTTCACACCCGATAGACGTCATTCATGACCATTATCCAGAACAACCGAGGAAGGGATCTCGCACTATAAAATTAAGCCATGTTTTCTCAGCATGTAAGCAAAGTCCGCAGGCAGAGGAAACCGTGTTCAGTGCAAGTCGGGCCTTGTCCCACACCTGTCAAGGGTGTTTATGCTTCAGCTTCTTCCTTGAGGGCACTCCCAGCTCTAAGAATTTTCTGGACCAGTGTCTCAAAGAACCGACACGTCAACCCCCATGTAAAGCTCTGAGTCGCAGCTCCTTCTGTCTTCACTCCGCAGGCTTACCGAGTTGACCAGAAGGCCGCGGAGCAAGCTCGGTGGGAAGAGGCCTCCAAAGAAACGATCAAGAAAACCACCAAGCCCTGTCCCCGCTGCCATGTGCCCGTGGAGAAAAATGGTGAGTCTGGGAAAAAGCGAGGATTGGGGGAGCTCTCCTTGGAGAGCGGGAGCCAGTGGTAGTCGCAGTCGGGAACTGTAGGAGGACATGTAACTGACGAGCTCAGCACTCCGGGAATTTGGAGGCGTTGGCCAGAGCGCCGGTCTCCGCTCTCCCAGGCCAAGTTTTTAAACTGCCTAAGGCTGAGATCCTCCTCTGTCAAAGAGAAATGAAAACAGAAGCTGTCTCACACCAGTAGAATCATGAGCTGTCGCTCACGGCAGATACACAGCCAAGTGCCTGGTTTAGACAATCAATAAACCTAATTGCCCTCATTGTTATTAATTATTAATAATACTAGACACTTTGTATCTGGTAAGCGGTCCACTAGTGTAGCCAAATATATATATATGTATATATATAAATATGTTTGTGTGTATATATATATATATATATATATATATATATAAAAATTACAGAAGCTTCCCAGCCCCGTATTTCTCAGTGTTCCGGGGTCTAGAGTTCCTCGGTAGGGAAAGAGTTGCCAGGTCATTCCTATAGCATGTCCCTCTTGCATAATAACAACCACACAAACAATTAACTCATATTGAGCATTTACTGGGTGCTTGGCCTAAGTTCCCTACAAATGTCAGATCATTTAACGCTTGCAGAAATCACAATATATTCCCATTCTCAATATGCATTAGCAACTCAGAATCCTTTTGTAAAGAAATTGGTTTAATTTTGTTTAATTTCCTGGTTCCCAAGTTTGGGGAGCCATGAATTTCTTTCTTTTTTTTTTTTCTTCCTATCACACCACCTTGTAGACCTTTGGAGAGCAGCGTGCACTTGGGCTTCGGCTTGTCTGTCCTTGTTGCAGGAGATTCAGTGCTTTGTATTATTATGCCACTCGCCTGCTTTGTTAAAACACCCTCTGCATGCATCTGTCTCTCCAGAAACCTATTCCTTTAGCCTTTTACCAACTACTATCTCAGTTTTGAGAGGTGAGGTGACCGCAGGGAGATGCGTCTGGAGTTCGCCTTCACCTGCCGTGGGTCATTTAGGAGTCCCCCAGTAGGCCTTGCTCTGAGTGGGTTCATAGAAACGCGGGGTCCATATCTGAATGCTTCTCTTCTTAACGACACTCCAATCCCAAGAAGGGAGGGTATGCCGTGCTGATAAACAGGGAGGGTATGCCGTGCTGATAAACACAGGCTAGTGCTCCAGTTCACACGAATTTCAAGAATGCACATTAAATACTAAGAAACCATGTTGCTATTACCAAAGGGCAGGAACCTTGCCTGTCTCTTCCCTGGGCCCAGAAAAGCACCTGACAAATACTCATTGAATTAAAAAGTAGCTAGTTAAGGGGGATGACACATAAACAGATATATTTTTTAAGATTTTATTTATTAGAGAGAGAGAGAGAGAGCACAAGCAGGGGGAGCAGAAGACAGAGGGAGAAGCAGACTCCCCACAGAGCAGGGAGCCCGATCCAGGACTCCATCCCAGGACCCCAGGATCAGGACCTGAGCCAAAGGCAGTCACTTAACTGCTAAATCAACTGGCCACCCTCGTGCCCCCATCTCCGATTTCTTTGAAGTATCGGGATTTGCTATAAATGGAAAGCCCTGATTTTTTACTGATAGATTTTTAGCCCATGAAACTTTAAGCTTATTAATAATAAGTATTATTCGTCTAAAGTGTTTTTAAAGCATACAGCAGAAACAGATGTGAGCTCTATGGGCAAGAAAAGTTGGTTTCATGATCTCATTGTCAAAGTAAATTCATGGCCTCTGTCATAGTCATCGGAATCCCAGAAAGGAGTTCTTCCTGTCGAAAAGCCACAAACAACGTGAGGCTCATTCCCACGTCGAACCCAGGCGAAGCCTCATTACTTCCTCCTGTCAGTCTCAGTCTGGGAAAGCGTCTTCCTTCCCTTCCACCCCAGAGCGAGGAGACGCCGCTTCCATTCCCTGATGAACAAGTGCCCGTTGCCGGGTTAAATCTCCCTTCAGGTTGTTCAAGAACTTCTACTCCCTCCTTAAACCTAATGAAAGAGTCGCTGGCCCCGGCCACGGTGCTGATGGAAACAAGTGTCTCAGCCCGTGGACAGAATTCTCTAGGAGGGAATCCATGTTTTCTTCGTTTAAATGACCACAAAGTCAGGTGACGTTGTCGGCAGCATCTTGCTTACAGTTACTTTTGTGCTGGCAAAGCTTTTAGAATCAAAGTCCCTGGTGCTTTTCTGTATTATGGGAGTTAGCCTATGGCCTTGCATCTATTAAGCACCGGGGGACTTAAAGAAAGTTAATAACATGAATATTCTCTCTTCCTGTTTCCTTTCTTCTTATTCTGTGGAGCCATCATGATTCTCGTTTCTAGAATAAAATGTTATTTGTAATATTAGTATTTTCAAAGATTTTGGTATTGTAGGAAGACATTTTGTTATTTAAGCGTATAATCATTAAATGTGTATTTAAATTTAGACAGTCCTGCAATTATGTAACCCTAAATGGGAAATATTAAGATAAAAGTATCATAGGTGAGTCTTCCCCTTATTTTCTGCATATTTTTAAGCTTTAAATGATCTTTACAATAAGCCGAAAAGGAATAGCAAAGTAGGGGATTTTTAAATGCTCTTAAATTATCCTACAACAAATTCCTTCAGTTACATATTCATAAATACTTAAATCAGTGGAGGGTCTCATGCCATATTTCTTTTTTTTTTTTTTTATAAACATATAATGTATTATTAGCCCCAGGGGTACATGTCTGTGAATCGCCAGGTTTACACACTTCACAGCACTAACCATAGCACATACCCTCCCCAATGTCCATTACCCCACCCCCCTTTCCCGACCCCCTCCCCCTAGCAACCCTCAGTTTGTTTTGTGAGATTAAATGCCATATTTCTAATAATAAAAATGAGATAGTACGGAAGCAATTACCTGGAAAATTTGGCAAGGAAAAATGACTTAAGAGGATAATTGGTGAAACTGAATAATAAAGCACATCCAATGTTATGTCAGATTCAAGCAAAGAGCTGCTTTTGCCTGAATTATCAGGAAATTCAGTCAGAAACTGTTCTCTGCATCTAACTTCGTACAAGCAACTCTGCAGTCCACTGCAGACTCGATGTCTGAGCCCCAGAAGCAAATCAGAAATGAATTTAACAAATGTGTGATGGGGAGAAATCCCAAAATAAGTCCCAGAATGAGCAAGTCTTCATCTCATGCCCTGTTCTATGAAAGAAGGACAAATCCTGGTTAAATCTCGGGCTTTGCCATTTAGAAGTACTTGACCTTGAGAGAATTCTACAGCAGAGTAATATTCCTACTCACTGGGCGCTTTGGAGGAGGAATGAGGCAACTACGGAGAGTACCCAGCATCCCTTGCCCGCTCATCTTAAATACAATTTTGAATAGCATTAAGGAATGAATTCTCTGTTAAATATTTTTTTTAAAAAGATTTTATTTACTTTTTTGACAGAGAGAGAGAGCACAAGTAGGGGGGAGCAGCAGGCAGAGGGAGAGGGAGAAGCAGGCTTTCCCCTGAGCGGGGAGCCCAAGGCAGGGCTCCATCCTGGGATCCTGGGACCCTGGGACCCTGGGACCGTGACCTGAGCTGAAGGCAGACGCTTAACTGACTGAGCCACCAGGCGCTTCTCCATTAAATACTTTCTCGTGCTGCTTTCCCAACTCCTGTTCCATGAATTTTGTCATGCCAACTAATATTATACGTTCTATGTTAAATTACTAAGTATATTAACATCTATGTAAAACATTAAGCAATATGCATTTCAATAAGGAATGGACCCCGTCTGTGAAACACAAAGGCTTTGTCTCTAAATCCCATTTCAGGGAAGTAAATAAACTGAGATTCACAAATGGCATTTGTCCTCCATGGGAGTGGCGTGCGGCACCCTCACTCCTTTACTAACCCATGTCCTACCTTCCGAACGCCCTGGGACGGCCTGGGACGGCCCCTTAGGGAGCCCTTTGGGGAGCAGAGTGTGTGGGTGCGGGAAGGAGTGCTCGGCAGGGGTTTGCCTGTGTCTTTGTCTGCCCGCAGGAGGCTGCATGCACATGAAGTGCCCGCAGCCCCAGTGCGGGCTGGAGTGGTGCTGGACCTGCAGCTGTGAGTGGAACCGCGCCTGCATGGGGGACCACTGGTTCGACGTGTAGCCGCAGCCCCGCGAGCGAGCGCCTCCTGCCATCCAACCTGGAACGTACCAAGGCTCCCGCCCTTCGGGGCTCTTTCTCCACTCCCCCCCCCCCCCCCCCCCCCCCCCCCCCCCCCCCCCCCCCCCCCCCCCCCCCCCCCCCCCCCCCCCCCCCCCCCCCCCCCCCCCCCCCCCCCCGTCTCACTCTCTCTCTCTCTCTTGCACGCACGTGCGCGCACACACACTCAGAGACACGCACAACCCCTCAAGTTCCTTCCAAAACCACAAAAACAAAGTTACAGGAGGAGCTCCTGGGATCCTACGAGAAACAGCAGGAAGCATTCTGAGGCCTCAGCATTACACACACCCCAGAGCCCAGAGGAAAGCCCATTTTGCACGGATTGTCGTTCTCCCGAGAATTCAAGTTGGGCTGGATTTAAGCAGCAGAGAGAGAGATTTCTCAGGTTTAATTTCTTGCATTGTACCTTCTGCAAAGATTGGGAAGAAGCCATTGGTGAGGAAATAGTTTGGAGGGACCATTGTCAGTGGTTCTCTGTAAGACGATGGGTCGATTGGGAGAACTATATTCTCGGCTTCAAGAGCAATGGTCCTATTTAAATTTTCAGGGAGCATCTATCCCCCAAAGAACCACAGGCAATAGTCAAAAGTCGATGTTTATCCCTAAGAATTCTATCTTTATATATCGCACTGATGGGATATCAACTATGAGTAAATCAGCTTGTCAACTATCGAGAAATTATGAAAGTTAACTTGAATGTTGACATTATAGGAAAGAGATCAAAACTTCATGTACTTTTCATTCCATTTAATTATTTGAGAGCCTAGAAAGAAATTGCTTTTCTGAGAATACTACGAAGTCTGTAATTTGATTTTAAACATTCATTTTGCAGCTTGGGGAATAAGCTAGTACATTTGGCTTCACTGTAAATTTAATGGGTAGGGCACCTTTAGAGGAAACATTTTTAGAAGTGGTTTTATAATGATTCTCAATGTTAACAAAAGTTCGGGGTGTTGAGGCAGAAATCTTTAAAGAAGGAGCATTTCCAGGGCTAACAGAATGGAACCAGGACCGGTTCTGTACGGGAAAGGTTTATTGTCTTTCTGCACTTGCTGGGTCCCTCTGCTGCATGCCCCAGGGGCTCAGCCCCCTGAATGGGTTACTCCAAGGAGAGTTCTTCTCTAGGACAGTGGAGTCATACAAAAGATTTCCTCATGTTGACATGGATCAAAGTGGAGTGTTGATCAAGTTTTCCTCTTTTTTTTTTTTTTTTGAGGCGTTCAAGACACATCAAAAAGAGATGTGTTTACGTGAAATGCCGCAGACCTCTTTTCTACAGCACGGTAAACAGATAAAAAAATACAACCACTGTCTTTGGTTCTCATCATCTGTCTTCTCAGGGCTTCTCTTTGTAGGCATAGCACCAGAAATCTTTGCTGCAGGAGAGAAGGAATGACCTCAGAACATTTCCCAAGGACATCTGTCCCTCTGTCCCTAACCATCCTCCCAGGGACAGTCCTGCCTGATCTCCCTTTTCCCTCAGAGGCTGGTCCGGGGACAAGATGGGGTGTGGCAAGCACAAGGGTTTTAATCAGCCTCATTTGGCTTCGCTCTGTCAGGAAATCCAACCTCCCCGGTGTGACCCCAAAGCTGCCAGACTCATGTCACAAAGCCTTAAAGATCACAGCGAGGGAACAGAGAGCCAGTATCTGTGAGCAAGAGAGAAAGGAAGGTCACGAGGCATGAGCTCGCATGTTCCAGGGGCTGGTATCAGTGACGGCCCATTACTGACAACCCCAGCAAGTAGCACCAACCCACACCAACCCAGCAGGACAAGTCAGATGGCCCCTCTCACATGGAGCACCCGGTATTTTATATCCACTATAGCTTTTGGGTTTAGTGACGCTGTCCTGATTGCTGCCTTCCAAATCTGCATGTTGTGTTGGGTGTGCAAAGCCCGAACAGGGTTTGCTCTCATGGTTTCAGGCACAGTAGGTAGAAGTTTCTAGGGCTCTGCTCCTTTCCTGGTGGTGGTCTTCCCCCCTCCTCCCCCAGAATAGAACATGGAGACAAGTTAAAGGGAAAAAAATTGCTTCTGTAAAGGAATGGAAATCACAAACCACTATACATGAACATCCTTGACCATGAAATGTGTAATCAAATGTGACTAGATCAAAAGAATAGAAATAAAATCTTTGCAAAAGAATTTTTATTTTTCTCTGAAAGTTGTAAAGGGATATTTGACAACTATGTCTAAGGTTGTACTCAAATTATCAATAAAAGCATCAAAAGAGCTTTTGAGTCCATCTCTGAAGAGAGTTTTTCGGTAAATGCTGGAGGTGCTGGGAGGGCAGCCCAGGATACCTCGTTCAGGAGCCTCCCTCGGGGCCTAAAGGGCCCGCCTGGCAAAGCAACGGCCGTTTTTTATCTAAAAAGCAAACTGTCTTAAAATCTAACGGTGACTTTCCTGCTCTATCAGCAAACTTCTCTACTAACTGTTTCAAACAGAAGTCTGAGTCAGGAAAAAACCACAAGGATTCTCTGTGTAATGTCTTGCAGAAAAGCTCGGTGACTGTGCATCGCTGTGACCGTGGGTGTGTTGATACTGCATTTCTTTAAAACCGTTGTCGTGGCTAGAATGAGTGACAATGAGCCTGTGTTTGAGCAAGCTGGAATGGAACATTCTTGGAGAGCTCCTATGCATACAACAGGCAAGCTGCACACCATGAGGGTCTGTTCGTGCCAAGCAGCATAGGAAGGTGCTCTAAAGAAACACGAAGCTTCCAGGAATGATAACCCGGCATTGACACTCATCTCCAGGGTGTGAGTTAGAGACCTGGCACTGTGAAGGCAAACGAGTAAGCACACATGCAGAATGCTCACTTGAAAAGAAACAGCAGCAGTGGGGAAAAGCCAGCATCGTTGGTTGGGTGGTGTTCCGCGTCTACCACCGTCCTTGCTCGGCCATTCCTGGTACCACGGAGAGGATCAGTGTCCATTTTTAGAAGAAAACTTCATTTCAAAACGACACTGAACCCATCTTCCAGTTACCTGCTGTGAATGAGCTGTCCGACCCCAGATATTTAAAAATTTCCTCTGCAGCCACAGCTCTTTCTGCCCACAGTTTCTGTCCCCATGCTTTAATAAACCACCATTTTGCACCAAAAAGGAAAAAAATATTCTCTCTGCAGTTTGGATAATCACGCCAAAAAAGGTGAGAAGTATTGTCTGGGAAGACATTTGGCGCACAGATGCGTGGCTTTGCCTTGTTGAGCCCACAGTGTTCCCAGTTGTCTGTGTGGGACTGAGAGAATCAATTTTATCAGCATCAGAAGGTAACTGGACCCCAGAAGACAGACTCACATTAGTCCAACTCATAAGAGAAAAAAGTACAAAACCTAGAACATCAATTAAATGTATATTTGCCATGAGAAGCTCATGTCCTGATCTTTACACATGATTTTCCATCTGCCTAGAATCTTCACAACCTCTTCCTTCAACACCCTCTCCTCCCCACTTTGGCCAGCCAGCCTCAGATCTCCATTTAACCAACTCCCCCAGACACCCTTCTGTTGCCATCCTGGCCTTCAACTGAAGGTCCTTCCTGAATGCTCCCAGAGCCGCACAACTTCCCAGAGCTGTGTGGGGTTTTTCCCAGTTTCAGCAAATTCTCCACCTCTCCACACAGCAACGGGGTGTCCTACAAGTCAGTTCAGTTCTCACACTACCTCAAAGGTCAGGCTCCACAGGCAAGAGCTCAGTTTCACCAAACCACCCCCACATCAGACATGGCCCAAGTCCCCGGTTGCCAGTTGTACTTCTCATTGCTGGCTGTGAGTCTGGGGTCCCCAGGACTCCCTCCTCAGGCTCAGTACCTCACTAGAATGACTCACAAAACTCAGGAGAGCATTTTACTTACTATTATTGGCTTGTGATAAAGAATCCAAACTCAAGGATTGCCAAATGGAGAACTGCATATGGCAAGGATGGGATGGGATGGGGTGGGGTGTGTACACAGAGCTTCCGTGCCCCCTCTAGGGGCACCAGGCCCCACCTTCCAAACAAAAACTGGGAAGCTCTCTGAAACACGTTGTTTAAAGGTTTCTACAGAGGTTTCAGTAAGTAGGCATGATTGATAATATCATTGGCCATCAGTGATTAACTCCATCTCTATCCTTCTGGAGATGGTTAGGGACTGGGATGGAAAGTTCCAGCCCTCTAATCATGGCTTGGTTTTTCTAGCAACCAGCCCCCATCCTGAAGCTACCTGAGGCCCCACAACCACAGATAACCCATTAGCGTACAAAAGACACTCATCACTCCAGAGATTCCAAAACTTTGGGGAGCTGTGTGCCAGAAACCAAATATATAGGTATTATATTTATATTTATTATGACTTATTTGCATATATATATATATGTATCATTTTTTTGAGAGGGGAAAGAGCATGGGGGAGGGGCAGAGGGAGAAAGAATGTTAAGCAGGCTCTTTGTGGAGCATGGAGGTGTTCATGGGGCCCGATCTCACAACCCTTAGATCATGACCTATTCCAGAATCAAGAGTCCCACGCTTAACCGACCAAGCCACTGAGTGCTCCATACATAGCATTTATTGTGCAAAACTTTACTCATCTATCCTCCTAGGAGCGGGTAAGAACATAACTCTGGTGCTCACCTTTGTATCCATAATACCTAGCACTTGGCTTGCCACAAACCAGGCTCCAGCGCTAGGGAACTGCATTTTTGGAATTCTGAGAAAATCCACGTGGAAAATCAAACTACAGTGGAAAGCATCCTTGCTGAGCCCAGGCTCAGCGCTCAGTGACTTAGCTGCTCGGTGTGTGGACAAGTAACCCCAGCACAGATGCATCGTTTTCCATTACAAATGTACATCCGACACAGGCTAGGTCCCCCTGGTCTCAGGTCAGGTCACCTCACCTCAGAGTTTCTGAGCTGTATGGTCAAAGGTTGTACTTTTAAACTCCCTGTTATGACTGCCTGGCCCCCTCCCTCTCACTGCCCCGGGTAAGCTCACCCGCACATCGGGTGTTCCCGAAGACTGCCGCTGCCCTAGCAAAGGCTCGCCCCACTGTGTTTCCTTTCTGTACGTGGTGTGTTTCACCCATGGTTCTTGGATTTTGAATTTCAACCTCAGAGGGACTACAATGACATCTTTGAAGGATACATTCAGCATCAAATCTCCACTCAGTATCCTTTCCCTGCAAAGTTATCCTTGTGCATTTATTATTATTGCAAATATAGTTATTCCATTATTACATGCCTGTTATAAAGAAGGTGAAAAAAGAAAAGCCACCATCTAGAGATAATTATTTTGCATCTTACATATTTCCATTTAAAAACATAGGATGAGCATCTACCTATGTCAATAGATTTCTACACGGACAATTTTCGAGGACCACATTGTGGTCTCCTATATATATACTAATTAAGTTAACAAGTATATTTTTTAGGCTTCCAGATCTAATTCAAAAGTGTGGGGTTTTTTTTTTAATGTAGTCATTAAACAGTCTGGATATTGAAAGTGTTATGCAGCCTGAAAAATATTTGCAGCATGATGTTAGGTAAAAAGGAGTTTACCAAAAGTGTATGTGTACTGTCACTAAATCTATTTTTTAAAATTCTGAAAAAGAAATGATTGAAGAACATACATTAAAGTGTAGTTTGCTATGGTGATAAAATTATATGTGATTTTTTTTTTACTTGTCTCTACTTTCTGTGTTTTTTGGCAGTGTGAAAATATCGCTTCAAATGAAAATAATAGTTTTTAATATCCCATGATAGTGAAAGCAGCTCAGATTGCTTGCAGCTGAGGAGTGATTATCCTGTCAATAATTCTGCTCTCGGGGAGCCTGGGTGGCTCAGTCGGTTAAGCATCTGCCTTTGGCTCTGGTCGTGATCCCAGGGTCTGGGGTTGGGAACCACATCAGGCTCCCTGCTCAGTGGAAGTCTGCTTCTTCTGTTCCCCAACCCTCATGCTCCTGCTCTTTCTCTCTCTCAAATAAATAAAATCTTTTAAAAATAAATAAATAAAATCTTTAAAAATTTTAAAGATAATTTTACTCTTGAATTACCTGAACTTTTACTAGAATAACAAAACTAGATTAGAGACACTCTACTGCTTCTTTCAAAAGAGCTCTACCAAACAAATTCGGGAGAGGTGGACTGGGAGAGTTGACTCTGGGAAGGCACGGATCTGCTTGCCAGCAGAGTGAGCATGAAAGCAGCATGTCTTTCTCCCACTTCTCAGGCACCTGCTCTGCAGAGGGAAGGGGTCGTGGGACCGGGAGGGTTCCTGGCTCCTGGAAAGACCCTTGGTTCCCTAAGAAAGGGAGGAAGTAGAAGGTTAACATATCAACTTTAGTGGCCACTTCTCTCTCATTAATATAAAAGAAAATCGGTTTTATGTTTCTGATTTCTCCCTCAAAAAGCATCTTTCCCAATGCAAACTCGATCGATTCAGGAAGCTAGCACGACCCAGCTGCAGCTAACAGAGTGTGTGAGAAAGACATGAGCCAAGATCAAATCAATGTCACACGAGCGGTGATGACCTTGTTTTGTTCATAAGGGATGGGAAATATAAACCGACGTCTCCCTCTTGGGAAGTAAATCGAATAAATTGAATACAGCCATTTCAGTTTCAGTTTCTTTTAATAAGTTCGAACACGGAGACAGTGGGGCAGAGGCCACACGCTGAGGGCGGGCGGGGATGGCACCAGGGGCTACCGCCTCCCACAGGCCAGCCACTCCCCCACACCTGCTGCTCCCTCTGGGCGCCTGCCTCGGCGAAGCTGCCCCTGATCCACCCGAAGCCAAACCAATCAAGAGGCCAAGATCTTGGATACTGATGCCTCCCGAAGGAGCTTATCCCACTAAAAATAGGGCCTACGGAAACCACCCCAAGCCCTTGCTGCTCACGAGGGACCATGGAGCGGTATTCGAGAATCCCTAAATTCTGCACTCTCTCTCTCTCTCCCCCAGCAGCTAGCTAGCTTCTCAGGCCATTTGTCACAGAAACATTCAGATTTCATGATCTCACACGCATTCTGTGCACTGTCCCGGTGGAGTTCCCGATCTCTGCGCCCTGATTCCCTGCAGTGACCTCCAGCCGGTGTCCGAGTCCAGCACCCTCTTTCGGAACCACATGGCCTGCTCCGTCCCCGCTCCCTGCTGGAGCTCACTGTCCCTTCTCCACATCCTCTGTGCCCCATCCTGGCTTGTGTTTCTCCATATCACTCACCTGTATCTGAACCTACCATGCGTTTGCCTGTTTGTGGGGTCTCTCTCTGTCTCCCCTATCAGAATGTGAGCCCTGTGAGGGCAGCTCATCGATGCAACTTCTCTTGTAAATGACAATTAAAAAACAATTAATCAACAATCATCCACCAAGGGACTCATGCCTATCCACATGCCTGTGGCCCACCTGCCTCCAATCTATGCAAAAACCACCTGATGGAAACAGTTAACTCCTTGGGGAGTAGAGTCAGAAACACCAAGTGCCATTGCACGAACTGTTATTTAGAAACATTGCCGTTGGGACACCCGGGTGGCTCAGTCGGTTAAGTGTCTGCCTTCAGCTCTGGTTGTGATCTCAGGGTCCTGGGATTGAGCCCCTCTTTGGGCTCCTGGCTCAGCAGGAAGCCTGCTTCTCCCTCTGCCCTTCCCCCTATTTGTGCTCTCTCATGCTCTCTCTCTCAAATAAATAAATAAAATCTTTTTTAAAAACACTGCCATTGTTCCTTTTAATTTGGGTGTATTGAAAAGTCACAATTTGTTTTCATTCTCTCGCCTTTCCTGTTCCACGTTCCAGATGAAGATTTTCCGTCACCACGTTTTCTGGTTCATTTTGCGTTAGTCACCCGACAATTTTCATGAAATAGGTCTCCTAGTTGATTAAGGACAGAGTCTCCCAATTGTCCTGATTCATCATTTCTATGACTGAGCTTCCATCAGATTGGTCATCTGAACAAACACGCCCTAGCGCCACAGACTTTCAACAACAAGAGGAACTTCAACAAAGAACCATTCTTCGGTTTCTGACCTTCTTTGCTGAAGCTGTCCTCCAGAGGCATCAGAAGGACACACTGGTCGCGCTGTCATCTGTGGTCAAGGAACTCTGAACGTGGGCAGTTCCTACCTGATTCCCCTCCCATCGAGCAACACCTAGAGCTGTGTCCAGCCGTGGACAACCGTCCGAGAGACCCAGCCTGAGCAGCGTCCGCCGGTCCTGTTGGAGCCACTGTGGGAGGAGCCTGTGTGCCTGGCGGAGTCATGGAGGTCACCTGGGACAGAGTTACAAGGCTGGAGATGGGGTCTTGACTCTCACGCCTGCTCTGCAGCTACAGAAAACTGTTTGAAGTGCTTGCCTGTGTTTGTTTATTCCTGCCCCGGATTGCCACACTGATGAGGAAGAAAGCTCTTACGGCAATGACAAGCACAGTGCTGGCTGTGACCAGGCAAGGTGACCAGGCTGGTCTGCACAGGTGCCCCCATAACACCATCATTACAGTGGGGAGAGCAGAGCTCAAGTAGATTGGACAGGGGAACATCAGGCATCGGGGCAGCAAGTAATTTCCGTAAAGGGTCAGATCGTAAATCTAGTTGTCCCTTGAACCGCATGGGTCTAAGCTGCGCGGGTTCACTGACAGGCAGATTTTTTTCTTTTCAGTAAAACAGTAAAGTACTAGAAATGTATTTCCTCTTCCTTACAATTCTCTTGACATGTTTTTCTGTAGCTAACCTGATGGTAAGACTGTAGTTATCTAATCTATGTAACATACAAATATGGGTTTCTGTTGTCAGTAAGGCTTTCTGTCAAAAGTAGGCTATTAGTTGGGGCGCCTGGGTGGCTCAGTCAGTTAAGCGTCCGGCTGTTGATTTCAGCTTAGGTCTTGATCTCGGAATCATGAGATCGAGCCCCACATCGGGCTCTGTGCTCATCGCAGAGTCCGCTCGAGATCCTCTCCCTCTGCCCCTACCCCCATGCTCGCCCACTCGCTCTCTCTGTCTCTCAAATAAATAAATAAAATCCTTTTTTCAAAAAAGCAGGCTATTAGTCATTAAGATTTAGGAGGTCAAAGTTAGGTGCAGATCTGTGATTTTGTGGGGTGGGGGGTTAGTGCCCCACCCCCCCACGTGGTTCCAGTGTCAACTGTATTTTAGGTTTTGCTGCCGTAAATCTCTGATGCCACTACTCAGCTGTGCTTCTGTGGGGCGACAGCCACTCAGACAACATACGAAGGGAAGTGTATGGTTGTGTCCGATTAAAACGTGAAACACAAGTGGGTCCCTCTCACTGTAACTGAAAAATAGTATTACAGATTCAAATATGAAGACACGTTAAGGAGAAACATTAATTTTTTTCAAACTTGTGTTATCTATTCAACAAATAGTTATTGAGCACTGAATACGTTGGGTGTCGGGGTCACAAAAATAATGACAAGATTGCTCTGCTCAATTCTGACAAACTAGCAGAAGAGGCAGATACATAACAACAGGGCAGTGGGATTGATGCTCTCACAGAAGTTGTACCAGGTCAAGGTCTGGCGAGGAAAAGGATGAGGGGACACATCCCAGGCTCAGACTCAGAGGGAATGGGAGCACGTGGGCAGGTGGCCTGTGGCAGGGAGAAGAGACTGGGTGCCAACAGCATCAGATCCCACTGTCGCCTTCCCTCGTGGGTCTCAGAGCCCGAATGACCAAAGGAGATGAGGCCAGAGGAGCAGGCATGAAACGGATCCAAATAGAGCCCACCAGCAAGTTTCTACTCTACTCTGGTGGACGATGGGACACCATTAACGGAGTTTAGGAAGGGAAAGGACTCTATCCAGTTGTTATTTTAGAAAATTCATTCCACTGGATGTAGGACTGGAGAAAAGAGACCATTTGAAGGCTTTCTCCAGGGTGGGTGAGAGGAGCTTGGGACCAGAACCAATGCAGGGCAGTGGCCACAAAGAGGAAGCCTTTGATATGTATATACGTCTCGAAATCACTGCCTATTGGATCCAGGAGCAGAAACAGAGGGTGAGCAGAAAATTGAACCCCCGTCCAAATAAAGTCTGGAGCCCGGTCAACAGCATTGTCCCAACATTAATTTCTTAGCTTGAATAAGTCGTGCTGTGATTATGCAAGGTGCTAAAATTAGAAGTTAGTATAAATAAGGAGGAATGCTGTCTTCGCAACTTTTCTGTAAATCTAAAATTACTCCAAAATAAAAAGACTAAAATTTTTTAAGAAGCATAGAATTTCGTCAACAATTGGATGTGACAAATGAGTGAGGCACAGAGGGTGAGCCTGGGCTTCTCCCAGGGGGCTGTGCGGCTGGTGAGAACACGGGGGTGGGGGGGTCACGTCTGCCCTAGAAATATGTTTCATTGTAACCCTTTGTGTTACAAATAAGTTGTTTTTATTCCATAGATGCTTCAAAATAATAATTTTACATGATACCTTAAATTGGTAAAGAAATGACCAAAGGTAACTAAGCTATGTTAATGTTTGTGTCCAAAAGGAGAGGTTTATCTCTGGCTGTTTGTGATGCAATATTTTAGACTGAACTTTCTCCTCCCAGATCAGTAATTTGATCAGGGGTGAATGTGTAATTTGGGTAATAAAGGAGAACCCAGGGCTCAAAGCTAAGCAGTAAGTGTTGATTCCCATAGGGTCAATTCAAAGGAAGAATTATGAAAATGCAAACAAGCAACCCCCCAGGGGAATTACGTTTGCGGCAGGTAAGGAAAACATTAGAACGAGGAAGGGAGGTCAGAAAATGAATGAGTGCTTCTCACCTGGTTTTTCAGAGCAGAGTCAATCTAGATTATCCAACTTTGGAGAAACATGGCAAAAAGAATACAGTCTTGACCCCTCGGTGGTTCTTGCAATTTCTTAACGTTAGAGGCAACTTTGGGAACTAATGTAGGATCTGAAGAAATATTAATATAAGTTTATCTGTCCATTCTGTTTCACTTCATTTTCTTTTCTTTCCATTAATTTCACATGATCTGAAAATTAATATTTTAGAGACGAGAGAGCATGTCTCATGCTTCCCTTGTTATAAAATGAAGCCACACTCACTTGTGCTTCTCTCCACTGTTCATTGACCCTTCCCTCTGTATCTTGGCAGAATTTGATGGCTGGAATGACTCTTACCAAAAGTAATGCTGGCTTTTTTGGAGGTGTGAGATTTGGGGTGGTTTTTTATTTTTTTGCTCTTTGTGTTTTTCTATAGTACTTGAATTTTTAATAACACAAAGGCGTCATCTGCAGAGAAAAAAATACAATTCATTACTTAAAAGCGAGAAGGCCAGCCTTACTTGTGAATGTGTTGGGGGTTCTTCGTGGGGTTCATGTGGAGAGCGCGGACATGCTATGGTCCTCACATGGGGAGAGCCTTAAGGTAGAGAAGTTGACGGCGTTCCAGGATGTTCAAGGTGTTCTATTAAAGTTGAAAGTCCATCTGTTGGCCTGAATGTGTCCAAATTGGTCTGAGTAGTGAGTTAACTGTTGCCAGGGCATCTGTCCCGATGGAGGTGGGGAGGGTCACCATGCAGGCCAGGTCCCTCGGGGCTTCCTGGGGAACCCTCTTTGATGGGGCAATTCTATGTAGACTTTCAGGCCACAAAATCTCCTTCAACTGCTATCTTACCACAACCCTGCCATTAATACTCCTTTACTATTCTTATTAGTAGCTTATCCTACTACATATATGTGCATAAGCGACACTGTTTGCCTATGGTCAAGAAAACTGAATCCCTACCTATATATTACAATTTATTTATGAGCATTTTATTTTAAAATTATTTAAACATTTTATTTATTCATTTGACAGAGAGAGACAGATCACAAGCAGGGGGAGTGGTAGAGGGAGAGGGAGAAGCAGGCTCCCGGCTGAGCAGAGATTCCTATGGGGCTTGATCCCAGGACCCTGGGATCATGACCCGAGCCAAAGACAGATGCTAAACTGACTGAGCCACCCAGGGGCCCCAAATCTGAGCATTTTAAATACAGAACTGTGAAGACATTTTCACAATATATGAAAAGAACTGCATAAACAATGAATCTTGGAACACTGAAAAAATAAATAAAATTTTAAAAAAAGAACTGCTCACTACAAGCAAATTTTAATCCCATGAACTTAATGTTATATCAATAATAAAGATCTATAAATACAGGATTTCACAATATAGGCAAACAAAATAATCTCATTTGATGGCAAAAGGATATTTGGTAAAAGTACACATTCTTATCAAACAACAGAAACTTAAAAAACTAGAAATTGAAGGATGTTTCTAAGCGTGGTAAAGAAAATGACTCAAAGAAAAGGTGAAACCTATAGAGTGATCATTGAATTTAACCCTCAGTACAGTAAGAAACATCGTAGAGACATAAAACAAAATCATTTGTTTTAAGATAGGATCATGACTGTGGGGCAAGAGCCAGTGCCTGGAGAGAAGTTGAAAGGACAGAATTGTGACTGAGTGTTCTAGAAGAGAGAAGATCTGATGGCAGAAGGGGTACTAGCCCCAAGCGAGATGGCTGCAGGGGGCCTCCGACTGCACTGCTCCTGTGATCTTGCCTCCTTCTAGGAAAAGCAGCGAGTCTTTGGAATGAGGCCAATCCTGCTGCCCAAGGGAGCGCAGACCCAAGCGGGGTCTGCGCCTGAGGCCACGCCTGCTCAGAGTGCACCCTATTCCTCCCCAGAGAGGAAAGTAGGAAATGGGGCTTTGGACCCAGGTTCTAGTTCAATTCTGTAGGTATGTGATAGGTCGTTAGTAACCGCCAAACAGATGTTCACATGAGGAGGCACAACTGGCAAATCCGTCGATTGCATTTTACATGCATTTCTGGTCTCATGGATAACTATTCCGATTCAGTCTTTTGCTTTTTTTTTTTTTTTTTAAGATTTCATCCACTTATTTGACAGACAGAGATCACAAGTAGGCAGAGAGGCAGGCAGGGAGAGAGGAGGGGAAGCAGGCTCCCTGCTGAGCAGAGAGCCCCATGCAGGGCTCGATCCCAGGCAGAGGCTTTAACCCACTGAGCCACCCAGGCGCCCCATCAGTCTTTTGCTTTTATCAGACATGTAGAAACATCAAGGGAGCCTGCATTTCTGCCACAAGTTGAAACAGTTTTCATTTTTGCAGTACTTAAACAATCCTGCTTAAAATAATTTCCTAACAATTAACTCCAATAATACACATTCAACAGACATAGAAATCACCAATCTCCTCTTTCCTGCTATCAGTGGGAATTCAGGGTTAAAACTTGGGACACCTGGGTGCTTGGGTGGCTCAGTTGGTTGAGCAACTGCCTTCAGCTCAGGTCATGAGCCTGGAGTCTTGAGGATCGAGTCCGGCATCGGGCTCCTGGCTCCACGGGGAGTCTGCTTCTCCCTCTGACCTTCTCCCCTCTTATGCTCTCACTCTCACTCCCTCTCTCTCAAATAAATAAATACAATCTTAAAATTAAAAAAAAAACTGGGACAGCCAATGGGACAGCCAATGGTTGAAGTCAGAACAGCTTGTTGTTACCCATTAAGGGTTCAATAAATATTCCTTGGCTTTAATTAACTGGGTCTGAGGAAGAAAATGAGGTCTACATATACTTGCTAGTGTTCTCTCATTCAGCCAGGTGGCTGGAGTTTTTACTTTAATAAGACAACAGCACTATTCTTCCTGCACACTTACAAAGCCCAGATCGATGCAAGTGGAAAAAGGTCTTCACCCACTGAACTCTTGATTCAGGATGTCAAGATCAATGAAATAAGTCTTTTGAATCATTTTTGATGAGTTGGAAAACAATGAGCTCATAAGTAATCAAGTGAATAAATTATTTTTAGTTCAACAATCTCACTTGCTTAAACCCCCAGGATGAAAGAGCTCATACCAGAGAGTAGTGGTAGGAATGTTTGGATTCACAGAGAAGGAACAAAGCAGGAGGTCAGCCAGGTTGTGGTGTGGTGGGACAGTAAGTGGCTGAAGAAGGGGGTTAAGAGGATGGAGAGGAAGTAAAGAGGGGACCTCAGAGGCCGGAGCACGCATCTCCACACCACCATGTCCTGGTGCTGTGTGTGTGTTCCCATTTATCCTTCTCAACAATGCACACATAGGACTCCCATTTTACAGATGAAGAGAAATGATTTCACAGAGATAGGCAATTTACCCCAGGCCATCCTGTGTGGAAGCCATTTGGGAAAAAAATATGGCAGCACTTGGTAACCAAAGAGACATGAGCAACAAAGATGGCCCCTGGGTTATGGGAGCAGATGCCACTGACAAAACCCAGGAAGGGAGGAGACAAAGACAGCACCTCATCTGTTACTGAGTACGAACCGAGCTGCGCCATAGAGTGTCCAGGTTCTATAAGACCTATGGAAACCCCTTCCCAGGTACGTCCCCTTCTAATACTCCCACCCACCAGAGGCTCCAGGCAAACCGGCTGTTTCTGCTCAACCAGGCTTGGGTTCTTCCCTGTCCCTGAAGCATCACAGACATCACACTTCTCTTCTGAATCACGCCATTTTCATTCTGTTAGTATGACTCCTCGCCTCCCACACTAGGTAGTGACCACATGAAGAGGAAGCACTGAAAGTTAATCATCTTGATTACCCCCCGCCTCACTCAGAGCCTAGAAATATCCCTGGTACACAGTAGGTGCTTAATGTTTCATGAGTAAGGATGCATGAATCAGGTTTAGGGCCCTTATCTGACTGACCGCTATATATCTCCACCATTTAGCAAAGATAAATGAGAAAGTATGTTTTGAAAAAAATATGAATGGAAATTATACCATTTCCATGATCGAAGTGTGCAATCCCATTCAAATAAAAAAGCTCTTCTGTATAAGTTTGATGGAACCTTCCTATTTACCCGGGTAAGAACTCTCTGCCTTTGCGTGTGGGGTGGGGGAGAGGTGGGGGGAGGGGCGGGTCCTGGAAAGTCGGGGACTGGCTCCTATCCCAGGTTTGCCCTTCGCCAGCTGGGAAGCCAGAACGTCTCTGGGCCCCAGTGCCTCAACCAAACCCCGTGAGGAGGATGGTGGTATCCACCTGTGGGGAGCATGGAAGGATAAGACGAGAACTTACATGCGAATAATTCAGCGCAGCGCCTGCCCACAGGAAGCACTAATACGCAGACCATCACTGTGAGCAGCAGCAGTTAGAGCGGATGCTTGCCAGCCTGAGCTTAGGCAGGTCATCCCCCTCTGTGTCTGAGTCTTCTCGTCTCTAAAATAAGGACGGTGATACCTGCCACATCTTCATTGGGTTAAGAAAACACAACGAGGCTTCGTAAATAGTCAAGACAGTTGTAGAAGTCTGTTCTACGGTCTCAGGGAAAAGGTGAGAATGCACGGCGCTCCCTGTCACTGATCCCTTCCGGAACCACGTGTTTACAGGGACAAGAGCTCATGCCTGAGGACTGCTTCCTTACCTCCAGCAAGCATCTGTTCCAGGGACTGGGGCCACAAGGGGGCTCCAGCAGCAAGGAGGACACCAGGGCACGGTTGACATTTGGAGCTGGAGAATTCTCTGGTGCGGGGGCTGTCCTGTGCGTTGCAGACTGGTGGCTTCCCTGGCCTCTCCCCATTAGATGACAGCAGCTTATCCCCAGTTCTAACAACCCAGAATGTCTCTGGACGTTGCCCAACATCCTCTGGGGAGCAACGCCACTCGCAATGAGAACCACTAACTTCCCATCTTTCGACAGCATCATGTGCTGAGATAATGTCCTTTCATTAGACCATCCGCCTTGCAGATTCTCCATGTATCTACACCAGGAGAGTTTCTACCTAAATGCATGTCTGCCAACTGTTTTCTCATCTGGCTAAAATTATCTGGTAACAGCAGTGTAATTCCTATAAGATGTGCTCGGGAGTGACCATTTTTGGAGACCGTCCCAGGTTATCGTGGCAGTAAATTGTAAATGGTTCTGAGCTGCAGGAAAGATGGTCTCTGAAAGAGGTAAAATGTATAATGAAGGCAATTCGGGAAAATCTTGAACCCACATGCTGCACTTTGCCTGTGGATAAATAGGGACTGTCCTGAGGAGCCACGATTCCTTTCTCGTACCTGTTGAGAACGCTTGAATTCACTTAACATGAAAACCCCATTTCTCAGAAGCAAAACAACCAAATCTACGTTTCTGCTTTCCCCGCCAGAGCTTTCAGTTTCCCTGGGAAGCTTCTAATCACTATGAAGATTCTCTGCAGGGAGCAAACGATGTCGTCCATTCCTTGCGTGCTTAAAAACACGCTCTCGGGTACTTCAGTATTTCTATACCAGGTCAGGTTCCCAGGTACAAAATAACGTATCAAGTACAAGACGGGTCTGCCTGACTTTCTCCTCCGTTATTTCACAATACCAGGTCAACTGCAGTTTCTATTATTGGAAAGTGCGCAGTATTTACATACTTGGCAAATACCCCCAGAATTTAATTTCCTCTTGTCACTACCTCTTCTTAAAGAGCTGTGTCTTCCCCTGCAGTTGAACCGTTGAAAAAAAACCTCAGTTTGCTGGAGAAAGCAATGCTTCCTCTCCAAAGATTCTTTTGGTGGGTAATGAGATGATTAGTACAGTGGAGTTTTACCATTGGTACTTTTAACTGAGACAAAATCAGCTACTTACACTTGGCTACGAAACAAGAAAAGACACACACACACACACACTGCACGCCCTCCCATTGGCCTCTTCGCTCAGAAGATGTATGGACCTACGGGAGTCAGCCTGAGGCACCAGCGGCGAATCTGCCATTCCTTTGGTCATTCTCGTTTCTGGTCTCCATAGCTATGAACTCGTTGTATTATTTGTATACAGCGCAGCCCTACGAACACAAATGCAGCTGGTCCTCAGCCTGAGAAATAATTTGTTTCAGCCCTGGAAGAAAACTGATTATGTTGAATTTATTGAGAAATGTATTGGTCTCCAAAATGTCCATCATTTCCTAAGGGATTTTTAAGAGTCACATTATTGATACACTGATTTTTGCAACATTCCCTGGACTGGGAATTTAAGCAGGTATAAGTGACGATGCTTTGGTTGTTCCCCTATTCCCAGGCAGACAATGCCACTCTTGGCTGCCTCCTTAGAGGAGGCCCAGTAAGCTTCTTACTGGACCATATTTGCCTTCACCCCATTCCTCTTCTGTGTTGGGAAACTCCAAGCGTTTCAGTTTGACTTCTTCCTCTGAAATCCATGAAAAGGAGAACTGTCACCCCCGCACCCCGCCCATGTTCTGCATTTCCTCTAATCTAACAGCTTGTTACAACAGCCACTCCCTTCTTCCTCTCCTCCTCGTGTTACACCGTCTCCTATCTGCTTTCTGTTTTTCCCTTCCTCTTTATTTCCTTAATTCAGCTTTAACCTGCTGTCCTCCAGGTACTTTGCAGGTTCTGAGGATGCCAAGGAGATCTTTGCAGCTTGAAGCCCAAGGACAATACATAAGATCCACTAATCCATAGAACCCAAGGTCAAAGATAGACATTCTAGAACTTTCCATGTTAAAAAAGGCAATTGCACAGAAATGGAATGGATGCTGGTGTAAAATGCACCACTGTAGAAACCCTTTAAAGGTGTTCGCAGTTATTGGGTATTCTGTAATTTTGACTTGACAACAAATTAGTGCAGTAACAGGCTTTTTTCTTTCTGATGCAAGGCACATTGCTCCAGCCAGAAAGTACCATGGAAATTTGCAAGACACAAATAAATGTTAAAACAAAGTTCGTCAATTAGAAACATAAGAAATCCTTTCTGAGAGAAAAATATCTCATTAGTAGTATGTTCAAACTTCTCACCTACTAGGCACTTACAAAAATGTATTTTGAGGAGCACCTAGGCCGCTCCGTTGGATGAGCATGTGACCCTTGATTTCGGCTCAAGTCGTGATCTTGGGGACATGAGATTGAGCCCCGTGTGGAGTCCTGTCTTGGACTCCGTGTTCAGCATGGAGTCTGCTTGAAATGCTCTCTCTCCTTTTCTCTCTAGCCCTGCCCTTTCCCCGCAACAGTAAGTAAGTGAATAAATAAATATATGAAATCTTTGGATTTGGGAATGAGTACATTTCCCCCTGACTATGAAAAATAAATATCTATGTGTCTTAAGGCTTGTCCTTCTATCTTTTTTTAAAGTATTTTTTATTTATTTGACAGAGATCACAAGTAGGCAGAGAGGCAGGCAGAGAGAGAGAGAGAGGAAGCAGGCTCCCTGCTGAGCAGAGAGACCGATGTGGAGCTCGAACCCAGGACCCTGAGATCATGACCTGAGCCGAAGGCAGAGGCTTTAACCCACTGAGCCACCCAGGCGCCCCTATCCTTTTTTTTCTTAAGATTTTTAAAATTTATTATTTATTTGACAGGGAGAGAGAGAGAGATCACAAATAGGTAGAGAGGCAGTCAGAGAGAGAGGGAGAAGCAGGGTCCCCACCAAGCAGAGAGCCTGATGCGGGGCTCGATCCCGCATGACCTGAGTCAAAGGCAGAGGCTTAAACCACTGAGCCACCCAGGCACCCCTTGTCCTTCTCTCCTTGAGGTTCATTCTAACTTAGGCCGGCTACAAACAGAACAAAATGCATGAGCTCTAAGGCCCAGCTCTCAAACTACAGGTCACAGAGATAACAGGACAAGGAAATGGGTTAGCTTCGCTCTGAGAAGGGAGGCATCAAGATCTTCACGTGTGTACTTCTTTTGGTCGTTGCTATTGATGGAAAGATCTAAACACACTTTTGTGAGTGAATGTCTTGTTTATTTTTTAAAATTTTTTTCACGATTTTTATTTATTTATTTGAGGGAGACAGAGACACACAGAGAGAAAGCACAAGCAGGGATGTGGGTGGGCAGGGTGGGGAGAAGCAGGCTCCCTGCTGAACAGGTATCCCAATGTGGGACTCGATCCCAGGACCCTGAGATCATGACCTGAGCCAAAGGCAGACGCTTAACCGACTGAGCCACCCAGGCACCCCGAATCCCTTGTTTAAAGAAAGAACCCAACATCTTGTTAGAGTTAATCACAATCATAATCATTTATCAAGTACTTATGTGCCAGACACTGTGCTAGGAATTTCACACATAGGATCTCATTTGCCTTCTCTTTTAGAGCCCCTAGAGAGAGTTTACTTCATCTGGCCCCAAGAAGAGAGAGACCCTTGAAGACATCGACATGCTCAAGGTCACCCATGTGGGAAGTGGCCTCACCTGCCTCCATGGAGGCTGAGCTCTGGGTCGTAACCTCCTTGCTCTGCCGCACATCATTTGGGGACAAGGACCACCAATGCAGAGGCCGTTCCACCTGCATTTTTACCCTCAAAATGAATATGCCATATCAGTAGAGAACAGCGGGCATTACAGGACTCTTACTCACCCAGCCCACCAAGCGCAGTCAGTTGACTAATCTGGATTTGTGAAAACACATCGGAGTGGGACTGTCTGACTCCCCATGGGTGACAGCAAAGCGAACAGGTGGTGTCATTGGAAAACGTCGGTGACTGAGTGAAATCCGATGGAAGACGGTTTCATAGATATGCCAGCTGACTTTGTCAACAACTACAGTTCCCTGGTGTTTAATCCAAGGTCAGCATCGTCCCTTCACAGTGGGAAAAATACAATGCTCTTTTCACCCGAGTCGTTGGCAATTCTATTGGTTGCTCTTTTGTTTATCCAATATCCTAAGTAATGTTTTATCATGTCCTTTAAGAAATCTATCATTTGCTTTAAAAGATAAAATATAAGGTAATGCGGGGCGCCTGGGAGGCTCAGTGGGTTAAAGCCTCTGCCTTCGGCTCGGGTCATGATCCCAGGGTCCTGGGATCGAGCCCCGCATCGGGCTCTCTGTTCCGCAGGGAGCCTGCTTCCTCCTCTCTCTGCCTGCCTCTCTGCCTACTTGTGATCTTTGTCTGTCAAATAAATAAATAAAATCTTTAAAAAATATATAAGGTAATGCAGTTTATAAAATAACTGAAGCATGTCCCTAAGTACAGTCTTGTAACAGTAACGCGGCTACCTAAACAACAGTTACTCGTGCTCTCCCTATCAGTGGCTTTTATATCCTGTAGGAAATTAGTCAAGTAAAATAAGATAGATTTATTTGTTTTTGAAAGCCCTGCCCTTCACTGTTTGGGTAATATTTGAGGAACTATTTGTGCAAGAGACACTATGGATTCACTGGGGATAAAGGAAACACAGAACAAAGAAAATCTGTAGTTCGCAAAACCAAGAGAATTTGGTGCATGTTGTAGGGCACCTACCCAAAGCTGCCCAATGTCCTTCCCCTGATTTAACAAACAGTGATCACCTCACACCAAATGTACTCTGGAACGTGTTTTTCAGGAAAAGAAAGCAGCCTCTGCCTGCACGGTGAGTGATTGTCAAGCTGGGGCCAGTTTGTTCCTTGAATAGAGCACGGGGACCAGGTCCCTCAGTCGTGCACCAAGAGACTGATCCGTATATGGGAACAGTGAGATTTTCATCAGGACGTGAAGATGTCACATAAACAGTGCTAGATAGAACGTGAAGAAGGGAGACATTGGGTGCAGGGTAGAAGGGGTCTTGGGAGCTGGGGAAGGATTTAAAAAGTTACCCTCCAAACTCGGGAGTCAAATTTCAGTCTTTCACACAAATTGGTGAGGAGAGAAGGAGGCCGAAATGAAGGGAGAAAGAGAAAGAAAGAAAGGAGGGAGGGAAGGAAGGAAGGAAGAAAGGAAGGAAGGAAAATTCTCCGTAACTTTGTATCCCTAAAGTAGAGCACTACTCACTTCAAATCTGTATGCAGTTAGAAAGAAAGTAACCTTGCTTTCCTGGGACACTTTAGGATCATTGTTTGATGAGCCCTTACAACTTATTTGACAGTAACTCGCTGCTGATGTATTTATGCTAGAACTTGGGATGCATAAAGTCTTGACAGAAAGCATAGGAAATGTTGAAGAAAAGAAAGGAAAATCATCAACTGTCAGAAGGGAGGGAAAAAACGGAATTTTGACTGCCTTAAGTTCTAATTTTAAAAAGTCATCATGACTGCGAAATACATTTCTTTTGTGGTCTGACTTTCTAAATGTTTTGCCACAGAGTGAGGATCCTGCCGTCCCACACAGTACTAGGAGAGGGGATCTGCTGTGTGCACCTGCTGTGGGCCAGCCCCCACACCTTGCACCCATGCTCTCCTTTAAAGGGGATTCTTTAAGAAGGATTTTCTGCTGGCACTATTTGGTACCAAATATGAGAGGAAAATTTTCCTCTCAAATATGAGGGGAGAAATTCTGCCTTACAGAACAGTGTGCCCTGATGGCGATGAGCGTGCTGTCCATTACCACAAAAGCCTCTTTGTGACAGGTCTGACACAGTAAAAGCCATCACAGCAGAAGCTGTATCCTTCTTTGTTGATGCATGTGAAATCCTGCAATGCAGAACCCCAGGCCCCTCCTGCTTTCTTGTTTGTAATACCAGTTTGCATTCCCAATAGTTTAAGGTGGTCCCGTGGCCTGGGAGCGTGTAAGATAGGAGATACAATTAATAGTAACTCCCAGACGCTTCCCTTGGAAGAGGTTTGCCAACTTCTTGACTGTTTTCCTCACCGCTGGTAACATAAATATCACCTCCCCAATAACAAAAAGCCACAGTTGCAAAATATATATCCTGTCAGGTGTAAGGTTTCCGCCAAGATCAATGAGAAGAGCTTGAAGGTCGTGTAATCCCCACACGGAGTTCACGAACTGTGCACAGTCACATGGCTTTTCAAACCTGAAGACACATCGGAAAGGATTTTTCATTCACTCATCCATCCGCTCTTTCATTTGTTTAACATTTATTTCAGGACTTTTGTCCTGAAGGGACTGCCCTTGTGCCAGATCCTGAGTTGGGCTAGTTAGGCAGGGAGGGGTCAAAGACTGGTGTCAAGGTTGACAATTACATCACCTCTGCAAAAAAAAAAAAAAAAAAAAAAAAGAGCTACAGAAACATTGTATTAGATCATAATTGAAGCAATGTTAAATCCCCGAAGGCTATAATTATATCATTATGTAGGGAAACGCCTTTGTTCTTAAGAGACATATACTTAGGGGTAAAGGGTCATGATGTGTACAATTATCAGAAAGTTTGTCAAGAAGTATATGTGTGTGCGTGCTATATAGATACATGTGTATACATTTTTTCTGTAGAAAATATACATGTATATGTATCTATATAGAAAGACCAAATGTTATAAAATAGCAATCATTGGTGCATCTAGGGCCAGAGAATACGGGTGTTCATTATATTTATCTTGTACCTTATCTGCGTTTTTAAATTTTTCACAGTACAAAATTGGAGGAAAATTTGTCATCTCTGACTTCAAGGAGCTTACTATCTAGAGATCAGATTTTTTTTCTAATAAAAAAGGAAGAGAGGGAAAGACTAAATTTAAAAATGGAGGATCAGGGGACGCCTGGGTGGCTCAGTTGGTTAAGCAGCTGCCTTCGGCTCAGGTCATGATCCCAGCGTCCTGGAATCGAGTCCCATATCAGGCTCCTTGCTCGGCAGAGAGCCTGCTTCTCCCTCTGCCTCTGCCTGCCACTCTGTCTGCCTGTGCTCACTCGCTCTCTCCCTCTTTCTCTGACAAATAAATAAATTTTTTAAAAAATTAAAAAAAAATAAAAATGGAGGATCAGAAGTCTTTGGAAGGATGTTGAAACGATTCGATCAAGCTGGAAATCTTTGGCAAGGAGGTCTTGGTGGCTGGTATCAGCCGCACACACAAACTCAACTAGAAACAAGGAAGGCCCATGGCAGATGAACTTGGGTCCAGCAAAGCCCACAGTGGTTGCTCCCAGGAAGCAGACACTGCAAGGTTCCTGGAGACCCAGCCTCTCTCCCCTTCCAGCCCCTGGAGAGGGTGGCCTGCTGTGGCCTCAGTTCCTCAGAGACGGCAGTAACCATCCCCTGGCTGGAGCCAGGCCACAACCTTCATGCTGCAGTTGCCTCCAGTCACTGAGCGACGGCCCGACAACACTGGAATGGATATTTAGTACTAGGGAAAGTAGAGAGGATGTTGGGGAACATGAATCAGAAGGAAGATGGAGCAGGGCGCCTGGCTGACTCAGTGGATTTCTGCTCAGGTCATGATCTCAGGGTGGTGAGATCAAGCCCCGCATCAGGCTCTGCTCTCAGCAGGGAGCCAGAGCCTGCCTGAGATTCTCTCCCTCTCCCGCTGCCCCTCCCCTGCCTGTGTGCATGCACGCTCTTTCTCTCTCTAAAATAGATAGATAGATCTTTAAAAAAAAAAAGAAGAAGAAGAAGAAGATGGAGTAAACACCTCTGCTTTGTCTCTGTTCAGGAGGACTTCACAGAAGCTAATGGAAACAGATGAAGCTGTGCAGTTGGGCAGCCAGGCCTGACTGGACCAGGGGCTGAGGGGCTCTTCCCTGCGGCTGCGGCAGGTTTGGCTGTGCCGTGAGACTAGAAGCCTGAGCTTCTGAGTCAGTGTCGGTAACACAAGAGGTAGACGAGAGAAGAGCAGCAGCGGGGTCTGTTGGGAACGGGCGGGGGACTGCAGATGTGAGAACAAGGCACAGGGGAGGGTCCGATGACCTCACCCCCAGCCTGGTGTTGACTTGGCCCAGAAAGCTGAGCTTATTCTGCAGCCCCTGAGTCACCCAGGACGGGATGAGGGCCAAGTCGTCTCCCCAAGGACAAAGGGTCACCTGCAAAGCTACGGGGCATAATCCTCCATCCGTCCCCACTACATTACTCCTGCAAGAAGGTGGCCCCATTCATGGTTAGCAAGTCCCCCCCCATCATAAATAACAGTATCTGAAGTCAGGAAGGCACTCTCGGGAGTGGAGAAGAGCCATGATGGACTTGGAGGGAATTTTCTCCACCTCCACAGGAGCTGTAATGCTCTCCCCATCACTAGCCAATTATGGATGCAGGACTCAGAGCTCAGGTGTTCGACCACAAAGCCCGGGTCCTTTTGTGCTGTGTGGCCATGATTCACCCAAGTTGCAGGATGCTGCCTCACCGTCAGACCTGCAATCAAAGGTTTCTCTCTACCCAGTCCTGTGCAGTGATGTCAACACATTTGCTGGACTTTCTAATGTCCCCTGCTTCAGAGCTCTTGACCTTATAATGCTTTTGATCTAGGGGTCACCTCACCTCATCTGAACCGTGCCCCCATATGTGGTCCCTGCCCTGACCTCTACCCTGTTTGCCATCTGGGCTTCCGGGCCCAGATTTCTCTGTTTGGTTAGATGTGTTCCATCATAAGATCATCAGCTCATAAATTCCAATGGGGGCCTTGGTCTGGCTTGAAATACCTTCTTATGCATTTTGAGTCCCAGCTACTGTGAAGATCACCTACAGGGTCTCTTTTAGTTATAAAAATCACTTGACTGTAGCTTCTATTAACTCTTTAATCCTTAAGTCAACTGAGTCCATCCCACTTGCTCCTGTTTTTCAAAAAGAATTTTTTTTTTTTTTTTTTTTGCTTTGACAAAGCTAACCCCTCCTCTCTCTGTGCTTTTTGACTCCTTCCTACATCTCTGGGATCTTGTTTTATTTGTTTTCCCCCATTTTTTGGAGATTTTTTTGATCACTCCCTTTTGGGGCCCCTTGTTCCCAGCCAGCATATCCAGTCTCTCTCCCACACTCCTCACAGACCTTGAAACCGAAAGCACTTCCGGCCACCAAGAAAAGTGGCCATAGAATGTTTTAGGGACAGAAAGACTCTGGGGCTTGTACCATGTGCTTCCAGGGAAGCCAGCCTGGACCTTGGATATGACCGCCTATACCAGGGATGGGTGTTCAACCCAAATGCAACTTCTTCCCAGCTGGACAGCAGAGAAGCCAACAGTATATGAGGTTGCTATACCCAAGTAGTGACTAAGAGAAGCCCTCCAATCAGATCCTGTCCCAGAAGCACGGCTCTCCAGTACAACCTGAAGGTCATTGACCTGTTGAGTCCTGACCTAGGATGGGTCTGTTTTCCAGTTCTCCCACCAACATGCTTCCATCTCAGTGTGGAACATACTGGAGGCAAATGGCCTCCATGCTTCTAACCTCACTCCTTGAGATTATTTGAGGTGTGCTGTTTCCTTTTCCTTGCTCCTGCACCCCTTCCTGTGGGATGTCACGGGCAGTGGGGTCAGGGACCCTGACTCTACACAGGCCATGGTGTTTCATCACCCCTCAACACATGAGCAGAGCTCAGCACATATATTTGACCAAAGCAGTCTCCTCTCATTTCTGAGTTTCTTTTAATAACACCACCATCTCATATCTCCACAGTGCCTTGGATGACTTCCTTTCTCAACTTCTATGGTGCCTCTTGAGTTTGTCATCACCTTCCTATTCTCACTGTCACTATCATCAAGCATCTACCTGCACTTTCTGACCTCATGCCTCTCCCCACCAACCTATCCTATAGTGTTCTTAACAGGCAGTGGTTGCTGGGCATTCTCACAATGATAATTGTTGGCTCATGGAAGTAGTGTTTTGTGACTTTAAAAACACTTAGAGGATATTCAGTTTGGTTGTCCAAGCTCGAGGATCTTGTTCAAGGTCAGAGCAGACCAGGGACATGCCTCTTCTGTCTTCACCGACAGAGTCTTTCTGTTGGAGCTACAGAAAAGAGCCTCTCTCCTCCCATATTCTAGAAAAACGCCTGCTCTGTCCTGTGGACCAAGACAGGAAAATCAAAGCTCTTGGCAAACACAACCCAGTGTTTCTACAATAAAAGATGGAGGAAATGCCCCTGGTGTCAGAATGGGGGCCTTGGGTTCAGAGAGAATAAATGAGTCAGAGATACCTCTGAGAATGGGACCTGGAGAGCCCACATCAGAACCAGCTCTTGTGTTCAGTAAGAGCTGTCTCTCTTCACATTTTCCTCCTTCACACTCTTTAGCTGGAGGTGATCTGTTTGGTATTTATGCTTTGAAATGCCCACACACAAGTACAAAATCACCGTCTAATTGATCGAACAGAATTTTAATGCATATGTAATCATATTAAATGATTAAAATAAAGTAAATGGATTTTTCTTTTTTCCCCCTATTTTTATACAAGGTTGCTAACTTTCTTAAGGCAATTAAATACCTTCTTATGATTTAAACATTTTCAACATTTAGAAGCAGCAATGGTTTGCCCAAAATGATAAGCACAACTCTATTAGACTATTTCAAAAACAATTTTAAATTATTTTATTTTATCCTTCTTCAGCCAGACCGTGGATGAGGAGTTGACAACTAACATTAAGTGATAAGAACAAACTGAAGAACCCGCGAGTGTCTTTCCCCATGGCTAAGCAGTTACTACGGGGGAGTTTAGTTGTTGGCTAAAGCCGTTGGAGCCAAGGGTCAAGGATAGATGAAAAAATGGCAAAACTGGAAAAGCAAACTGGACCGGACTGCCCCTAAGACAAATGAGCAACTTGTCACAGGGAAAAGAAGAAGCGATCTAGAAGGGGGAGAGTGGAGGGCAGCCAGATAAGAGGATGAGCACTCATAAAGCTGAAGTCTTAGACTTTGGGGATCTAGGGAGAGACACGGGGTAGGAAACATGGCCACAGGATCAGAGTGAGAGTCTGAGAGCAGGAAGGAATGGAGAAAAAAGATTTTTAAGAGAAGGTAGAATGTGTTAGGAACATACTCCTTCAGAGACACGGCAGTAAAGGGTCAAGTTCCTTTCACTTACTATAGTTCTTCTGAATGAGATTCTGGCCAGAGACTGGCCTTAAGATGAATAAGAGCTGATGCCTTTATGCAGATTAAATTTACAAGATAAGAGTCACATTAATTTAGGAAGACTGGTGTAGGCCTCCCTGCTCCCCAGAGAACTTTTAATGGTGGATTCCCAGCTGAAACTTTGTTGTGCGGGCGTGGAAACAAAGAGGTAATTTGCTAGACAATGGCCAGTGTAAAAGTCCAAATTCACAGATACTTAGACTTGTAAAAAGTCCAAATTCACAGATTCTTGTGGATTAGAAGATCTTCCTCATATTGCAAAGTTTCCTTCTAACCCATACATGACCAGGGCCTTGTCTATGGGGTCATTTAAATTTCTTAATGCTTGTTTTCCTCAGTATCTCTTCCTTCGAGTGATTTCTAAAAAGATATCAATTGATTCTGTCCCTCCCCCTGGCTTTCATCTTTTTAAGTAACATCTTTCTTAAGCAGAAACACTTCACCTGTACAGGACCCAGGAGAGAAGAAGTCGGAGAGGAGCTAATACCATTACCCAGACCATTCTTGAAGTCCAAGCAGGTTAGTCACACCACATTTGTGGAGCACTTTAGACCTCAGTTTCCTCTGATGCTTGCTTGTCAGATTTCTCAGGTATTCATCTTCAGGGGAAAAAATTAGAAGGAAAAAGAGTGACACATGGTGCCCTGCTTGTGTTAAGGGTTAAAAGGATGGATGTTGGCAGAGTGGATGGATATTGGGTGGATGTTGGGTGCAGGAGTGGATGGATGTTGGGTGGATGTTGGGTGCAGGAGTGGATGGATGTTGGGTGCTTGTTGGGTGGAGGAGTAGATGCATCCTTCCCTCCACAGCCAGCCCTGTGGTGGGGCAAGGAGGGGAGATAGAGGCACACTGAGCCCTAAAGAGTTCATCTGGCATTAAAGAGGACAGACAAGTAGGTAGACTGAGTTCTAGGGTCTCTATAAAGCAGTCAGGCTTCTGGGCCAGACTTAGGAAGTAGCTATGGGGACTGAACATTTAGTAGACTCTTCTGGAAGCCAGATGTCAAGTTCTGAGTCCTCTGTACCTACAAAAAACTTTTTGTTCTCATAAGACGGACTGTATCTCTTGTCTAGTTGGTTTGTAATCACTTCCCAGCACTCACGTGACTGATGCTTTTTCTGGCGTGTTTTCTTAGCCTATTTTCAGTGAAGGGGAAAGGCTCAGGACTAAGAGGGGATTGGACCAGTGGTGCTAACCTGCCAGTCCCAGGAACCCCAAGCTTCATCCCAGCCCCTAGTGCCACCATTTCTGCATGGCCTGGGCTTTGGGTCCTGCAGCTCTCTCTGGGTCCCCGCCCTGCTCTGCAGCCCAGAGGTAGCCAGCTAGCTGGCCTTCCCCCCACCCCCCTCCCCTGCAGGGCCTGGAACAGTCTCCCAGGCCCAAGTTTGTGGTGTCGGTCACTGCATTTGTTGGAACGACGTGGGAATGGATCCTTTCAGGAAGAATGTTATCTATCAATTATTCTTCATTCCAGTTATCAGCTTGGAGTAAATCTGCAAATATTATTCAAGGACCTTACCTATAAGAGCCGTATGAAACTCTAGACCCATTGTAATTGTCTTCATTCTCAGAGTGGCTCGTGGTAGTTTAAAAGTGAAAAAGCTGTTATGGAGGAGGGCATGGTGTCAGCCCTCCAAATCCATATGTTGAAGTCATAACCCGCAGGACCTCAGAATGTGACTGCATTTGGAGACAGGGTCATTAAACAGATGATAAAGTTAAAATGAGGTCACTAGGGTGGCCCCAGTCCACCGACTGGTGGCTTTATTAGTGGAGGGGATGAGGATGCACACACAGAGGACAGTCACGTGGAGACGCGGGGAAAAGAACGCTGTCCGCAGGCCAAGGAGAAGCCGACTCTGCTGACACCTTGCTGCTGGCCTTGCAGCCTCCAGGCCTGGGAGAAAATGACCCTTTTTAAAAGCCCCCCCAGTCTCTGGTACTTTATTATGGCAGCCCCAGCAAACAAATATAGGGTCTAAACCCCCAACTGCAGGGGTAACTCCCCCCAAAAAAGGTGACTCAGATTTTCTAGTCATCCTTGGAGCAGGAAGGGCAGGGGAGGGGCAGGAGGCAATGCAAAGAAGAAAGGAAATGGCTCCATGCCCAGGAAAGTGACCCCGAGGTTCCCCGCAGAAGGACCGCAGCGGGACCCCACCTCTGACATTTGAGAGCAATACAGAAGCCCCCACTGAGGAGACTAGGGTTGCATTTAGAAGGAGATGACACTCTCACTTCCCACACATCCACGGAGTTACAACTCTACCTGAGAACCCAAAAGAAAAACCATCATAGCAAATGCAAAAATGCAAAATGCATCAAGAGTCTGAGACCATGTTGCAAATGGGAAAGCAGCAGGTCCAGCATCCTAAGAACCCCTCGCCGCTCACAAGTTGGGAAGCAGGGGACAGGGGTAGGGCGGTCCCGATCTTGGTTCAAGAAAGGCAACCGTGGCTTCTGGACTAGCTCCCTTCGAACCTAGCGGCAGCTTCCTGCTTTCCACTCCAATCACGCCCCCGTTCGTGCCTCTAGAAATGCAGCTAGCTGCTCTCTAAGGGCCCTTTTTGTACAAAAAAATGCTATGGTTTTGATTCATAATGATGATTCATAGTGAGTCAACAAGAAAAAGGTTAAATTATGTTCTGATGATTCCAGTTAAGAAAACAGGCAAATAGGTACCCTACGGCAGAACCGTTTCCATCAGAGTTAAGAGAATTTGAGAGCCACTTTGTTGTTTACAGAGGTAAGGTTCAGATCCCAGACAGGAATTTCAGTGGGACCTCTCATCCCTATTGGTGCTCCATGGGGATGCACTGTGCGTGTCTCTGCAGCATTAAGAAGACTACGTAGTGTGCATTTTCAAGGTCAGGAATTTCCATGGGTTGAAACTGCACGTTGCTTCAGTACGCATAACAGCATGGAAAGTTGACATATCATAGCTAAACCATCCTGGCTTTCTTTCCGAAGCGCGACTGTCCAAGAAAACAAAACCTGTGTATTTACAATGCAGTTAGCACCTTCCTTCTGAAGAAGTCGGTGGTTTCCAAATATTGAGAATTGGTAGATACTCTTATCCATCTTTACATTATTTTAAAATTGTGATTATTTCAACATTAAAACCAAAGGACAAGAAGATAGTATCTCTGTCCCTTGCCCCTTAGGTAAAAATGCATTCGTTTCTTCTTGTTTATTTACCCCTGGAATAAGGTAAGAACAGGGTGGCAGGGCTGGCAAGCGTCTCCCTGCTGGACACCCGCTGTGGAGCGCAGGGCAGACTATGGAACGTGTCGGAGGAGAGTCCCTCTCAGCTCAGGGCCTCCTGGCTTCACTTCCCACACCAGGACCTTTCTGGACTCTAGGTCCTTCTTTCATATATTTCACTGGTTCGTTTTCATTCTAAGATGAGCATTTTAAAGAGAAAGAGAGGCACCTGGGGAGCTTAGTCGTTAAGCGTCTGCCTTCAGCTCAGGTCAGGATCCCAGGGACCTGGGATCGAGCCCCGCATCAGGCTCCCTGCTTGGCAGGAAGCCTGCTTCTCCCTCTCCCACTCCCCCTGCTTGTGTTCCCTCTCTTGCTGTGTCTCTCTCTGTCAAATAAATGAATAAAATCTTTTAAAACAAAAAATAAAAATTTAAAAAATAAATAAAGAGAAAGAACAGTTCTCTTAGTATTTTGAGCCACTGACTTTGCTCTGTGGTTTCCTGGAGTGACATGATGTTCCTAGACCTCCTGTCGACAGGAGCCGACGCCGAGGCCCCTCCCTGCCCTGAAGAGGACCCCCTGATCCTTCCTCCATGTTCTCTCAGGAGAACACAAACACGTGTGCTTCCATTGCCTTGTTCAACACACGTTTGTGGGAGGCCTGTGAGGTTTAGGTTGACTCACAGAGTATTGGAGTTACAAGGAATTTTCAGAATAATAGGGACTAGGGCCTTCAGTTTGCAGCCAAAAAACCAAGGCTCTGAGCCAAGTGACTTGCCCAATGTGGAGGTTATGGACTTGCAGGTGGAATCCAGTCACCTAGGTCCTGGCCTGAGACACTGGGGGTGACCTCCGTCTCTGCTGGCTGTGGTCCAGGAGTGGAGGGGAAGGGCACAGCGTTGCTCCTAGCAAGGAGGACCACCCCTCACCACCCAGTCCCCCCACAGAGCAAGCACTTCCCACAGCCCAGGGCCCAGAACCTTTGCACAAGGACACAGCTTTGCATTTCTGCCGTGTGGCCAATATGCCCCTTCCCTTAGCCTGGGATTCTCCTCCAGCCCAGGGAGCCTGGATGGTCCACAGAACCGGAGACTGAAAGAGTCACTCCCTAGCTTTTGACTTTGTTTTCATTTTTTTATTGTGATAAGACACAATATAAAATTGTACGCTTAGTTTTCAGCAGACAATTTATGGCATTAAGTACATTTGTGACATGCAACCATCACCTCCATCCACGTCCAGAAATTTCCATCATCTCAAACGGAAACTCTGTCCCCATTAAAAGAGACCTGCCCCTGCCTCCCTCCCCACTGCCCCTGGCAATCTCTGTGACGCTGTCTGTGAACTTGTCTATTGCAGGTGCCTCATGTAAGTGGGATTGCACAGGATTTGTCCTTTGTGTCCGGCGTATTTCACTTAGCTCTATGATTTCAAGGTCTGTCTGTTGTAGCACATGTCAGATTTCATTCCTTTTTCCATAATTTTTTTTTTTGCTTTTTAAAAGTGTTTAATTGTCATGAAATACATGTAACATCAGATTTGTCATCTTACTTATGCGGTGGGAAGTATGTTCATATTGTTCTGTAACCAATCCCCAGAACTCTTTTCATCTGGAACAACAGAAAGTCCATCCTTGTTAGACAACTCCCCATCTCCCTGTACCCGCATCCTCTGACTACGCCATTCTTTCTTTTTTTTTTCTCAGTATTCTAAGATTTTTTAAAATTTAATTTTATTTTTTCAGTGTTCCCATTTTTTTTAATTTAATTTTTTTTACCATTCTACTTTCCATCGCTATGGATGTGCCGATTCTAGGTACCACCTGTAAGTGGAATCATGCAATCTTTGTCCTTTTGAGTCCGACTTGCTTCACTTAACATAATATAGTCGAGGTTAATTTTTGTTGTACCATGTATCAGAACATTCCTTGTTAAGGTTGAAAATATTTCATTGTATGAATGTACCACAGTTTGTTTATCTATCCAGCTAGGGGTAGATATCTGAGTTGTTTCTACCTTTTGGCTTCTATTAGTGATTCTGGCTTAGCTTTTGATATTCAGAATAAACCAAGGTAATAGTTGAAGGGAGCGAGGTTTAGAAATTCTGAAGCTCAGAGTTTATGCCACAAACAAGAGTTTAGTGAATTGGTTATAATGTAAAAGACTGCTTCCCTCCCTAGACTGGAGGGGGGGGGCGCTTACTGCCCGATGCATCAGTCACCAGCCAAGCCCTGACCGGGGACATCAGAACCCCCACATCAAAGATGTGGACATCCAAGCATCGAGGAAATGAGAGCAAGCCTCACTTCTGGGGGGCAGGGAGCCCTCCTAGATTTCCCCTAACTACAAGAACATGGGCCCTTAGAGTGGGGATGCTTGGGAGGGCGGAGTAGGGCATCAGGAGCAAAGTCCTATGGGCTAGAACATGAGTGTCCATGTGTGATACTATCAAGGATTCTGTCAGGGTTCACAGGGGCCTGTGGAAAGGGTCTTCCCAAAGGACTATGGGCACCATGAGGCATGCTTTTTGTAATTGAGGCAGAGAAGCAACACTGAGGTTCAAGTTCAAAGAAGTATAAGCAGAAACGTGAATGTTCTTGATGTTCACAAGGGCGATATCATCCCTCTGTTAGTGTGGATGTGGCACTTCTTCGTAGATAAGCTCTGATCGCCCTCCTCCAAGTAGGGTGTGCTCCCCTGACCAGCAGCATCTGCCCCACCTGGGAACTTGTCAGAAAGGCAACTTCTCAGGCCCCACCTAGACCTACTAAATGAAAAACCCTGGCAACAGGGTGGGGCCCAGAAGCGCTGTGGTTTCACCAGCCCTACAGGTGATCTGGGAGTGCCTCTAAGTTTGAGAACCACCGCTCAGATACAGATAGAAGGCTGAGTTGGTGGGCTCTGGTAGGGCCTCACCACTTCACCGTCAGGAAAGATGGCAAACACGAATCACACTTACTCGAGAATAACTAGACACTAGGAGAAGCAGATTAGACTCATTTGATTTGGTAACCAGGCTGCACCAAAGGAAGTAAATTTCCCCAGTTTACAAATATGTAATGCCTTCCATTTATTTTAATGCAGTTAAATAATTTTGATGTTTTTTTAGAAGAACAGTGCTATAGGTAACCAGACATCTCTAACTGATTAAAGGCAAAAGACGCAAAAAACTTTTCACAGAGAGATGACATCATAGTATAATTAAGTTACAGAGAGAGCATTGCAAGTTATTTTTCAAAGGCCATGTCACTGAGTTCTTTTAGGGGGATAACCTGTAAAAACAAAATGTGTTTAGATTTAAGTAGATAGATGATACATGTAGCCATAATGTTGTAGGAGTAAATATTATTATTATTTTTTTAAAGACACACGTAATCCCCCTAACAATTTGCAGGTATGTACATCTTCTCTAGCGAATTTTCTAGTACAAAAAGGCTGACTAAGGTTCCCAGTCATGATATTCTTTGGATAGGAGACAAAGATGAGCTCTGTGTTATCAACTGTGAGACAGAATGTTCTTCTGAGTTGCTGCCCTGGCTTGTTCTCAGAGTGAGAGAATGTTCTGTGTCTGGGGTGGTATTATACCTCAGGAAAATCACCTCACCCCCCCCCCCCATCCAGGACAGTTTTTATATTTCAGTGTAGCAAAGGCCAAGCTATGTGTTTGCTTTTGTTAGTTTTGTTTCCTTTTTAACTCTACAAAGTAAGTTTTGCTCAGGGGGCTTGACACAGCCGACCTATACCTCATTGCTTTGGAGTGAAGAAAGAACATTGTGTTTTTTCCTGAATTAAGGTTCTTAACAATAACAACCACATTTTAAAAGAATTGAAGGATTTAAGTGGTACCACAGCTGGTTTTTTGTTTTTTGTTTTTTTTTCCAGGGGAAAAAAGAAACAAAACACTCACAACTGGAAAAAGGAGAAGTATACTGGAGTGTGTGGGCCCTTCCAGCCCTGGGATGGTCATGGCTGCTGCCTGGAGGAACTTCCTGCTTCCTGTGCTTCTGGGAAATGAGGCTCAGGGCATCAGGTGACCCTCAGGTCTTCCCTTGTAAGCCAGCCTCCCTGTCCTCATCAACGTACATCACATTCCCCTACTTTTATTCTGCATCTGTACTCACGATTGTCTTTCCTGATGGGGGTATCCAGGAACTTAGTTAAAACCCTACTGATTGTGTTCCTTCTAGGGCATCTTCAAGGTAGAAGGTGTCTACCTGAGCACAAGGGTGAAAGTCATCCTGACCCCTTTCATCCATCCAGCACCACTGAGCTCAGGATCTGCCTGCCAGGCCCCAGGAGGAGGAGGAGGAAGAGCTCTCATCACACTCAGCCCTGCAGGACGGTCATGTAGCTGGGGGGTAACAGTCCTGTCCACCACCCAGGGCACAGGAAAGGGTCTTCCCCAAGAACTCTGGGCATCATGAGGTATGCTTTCTTTAACTGAGACAGAGAAGCAACACTGAGCTTCAAGTTCAAAGAAATACAGCCATGTTTTTTCTAGCTCTCCCACCAGCAGCCAGGTCCCAGAGTCAGCTGCAGTCCCTGTGCTCCAGGAGAGCTGCAAGTCACCTCCTCACTGCTTTCTTCCTCGGAGCTCCAGGACCCTGTCCCTTGGACTGTCTTCCTCCCACCTCCTAATCTCTCTGTCCCCTTCACCTGCTCCTTCTCTCTCTCTTGCCCAACCCCCCACTGCTGCAGCCCCACACTTCAGCCCCTAGCCCTCCGCCTTCCTGGCACTCAGTCCCCATGTAGCATTGCCGCACTTTCTGAGGAGGAATACAGCAGGCCCTGTTACGTTAGAATTTCACACCAACAACTAATAACTTCGTGGTATAAATGTGCCCCCCTTATTGCGCAGTGCCAAATATTTACTTTACTTGGTTGACAAGTAAATATCGCATGAAACAGACTTAGGGTAAAAATTCTTTATCTGAATTCAAATTTAATTAGGTGGCCTGGCTTTTATCTGCCAACCTTAAAATGATCTCATCCAGTTTCGGGGCTTTTATGCCATCTAGATCATGACTCCTCCTAAAATGCTTATCGCCAGCCTGGATCTCCCTCTCCTGAACTTCACACTCCTGCTGCCTACGCCCCATTGCCACACAGATAATTAATAGATATCTCCACCTCAACACATCCAAAACAAGTCTCATCTTTACCTCAAATACTTGCTCTACTCACAGGCAATTTTGTTCTTACCTGCTTAGCCAAATCCCTGAACTTACGATTCTTCTCTTTTCTCATGCTTCGGTCTCAGAGTCTCTTGCTGGATCCCTCCAAACCCCCCTACTCATCTTCTGCCTCATCCTGGATCCCACACACTTTTTTTTAAACATACCAGCAAGATTCTTTGGAAACATCAGTCATGGGGTGCCACTTTTCAGCCCATCCCCCCAACAGGCTCCCCATGGTCCTTACATCATCCTGCAAAACCCCCATAAACCAGTACACTGGGTCCCCTCACACGTTATCTGCTCCTGCTGCCTCCTTGTTCCTCCAACAGGCCAGCATGTTCCAAACACTTGGTTCTGGCACCCCTTCCTCCCTCCTGGAATGCGCTTTGCTCAGCCTAGAGAAGTCCTGCCCCTCCCCAAATCTTTGCTCAGATCTCACCTTCTCAGGACCCCTGGGTGATTCAGTCAGTGAAGCGTCTGCCTTCAGCTCAGACGATGATCCCAGGGTCCTGGGATCGAGTCCCACATTGGGCTCCCTGCTCAAAATGGAGCCTGTTTCTCCCTCTCCCTCTGCCCTTCCTCTGGCTCCTGCTCTCTCTCACTCACTCTCTCTTTCAAATAAATACATAAATAAACAACCCTTCTCAGAGTGGCTACTGACCACCTTCATCACATTCTAACCTACTTACCACCCCGGGCACCCCAGACACCCCTTTCCTGGCACTTGCCATTTTTTCCAGAGACAGCAACTTCTATGGTACTATAACCAGACTCATGAAATCATCATTCCTTTCCAGGCTCTTCCCACCAGAAAGGCCCACAGCTCCCAGGAATCTTTGCTTGGTCCCTCATGTGCATCAGGCACCCAGAAGAGGGCCTGCCTCATGGTGGGCACGGATATTTGTTGGATGACTAAGGGAATGAATGCATGTGGCTTGGGGGACCAGAGATGACTACAGGAAACACCGCCTCGGGTCGGAATCATTATTCCCCCCAGGGCACAGTGGATGGAACAGAAGAGAAACTACTTGCAGAACATAAATCTCCCTTTGATTCCTTCCTTCCCACCCCTTTCTATCCCTTGAAATTAAATGCTGGCGGGTTGAATGCAGGAAGAGGTTGCCCTGTTTCTCCAGTTGGGTGGAGTCCCAGGGAAGTGTGTCAGCTCACCACACAGCCACCTGGGCAGTTTCCAGAGATAAGCCTTCCCAAGGCCAATCATTAACTTGCTGGCCAGCAAAGCGCTGTTTGTTCTTGTGCTCTGGGCCTCTGTGTTCAGTCTCTGGGGAGTTAACAAACCCAGAAGGAGTCCCATGACACCGATGGAATGAATGAATTTCACTGCAATTGGGGCTAAAAGCACTATCACTTGGTTATTCATAGTTAGTTTCCTGGGTGAATTGTCAATTTAAATTCTGGAGAAGAGGTACCTGGGTGGCTCAGTCGGTGAAGCGTCTGCCTTCAACTCAGGTCATGATCCCAGCATTCTGGCATCGAGTCCCACATGGGGTTCTCTGCTCAGGAGAGAGTTGGCTTCTCCCTCCTCTCTGCCCCTCTGCGCTGCCCCTGCTCGTGCTCTCTCTCTCTCGCTCTGCACTCTCTCTCAAATAAATAAATAAAATCTTTTTTAAAAAAGTTCTGGAACGTCCTGAGAATGCCACTTTTTGGGGGTGACATAAGAGAAGAACTGATCCAAGTTGTTTGCTGAAGGGACTTATTCATCTTGAAAAAATAAGACACGAAGGAACCGGGTTGGGACTAATCCCTGACCCCACTCTCTCCAGCAGCCTCAGGACTCGCTGCACTTGGCGAGCGTGTGGTCCTGGGCAAGGTGACGTGGTTTCAGGGCACAGGTTTCAAGCTCAGTGACTTGGATGAAGGTCCATCTCTACTTCCCTCTTGGGATGCTCTCAGCCCTCCTGAGCCTCAGTTTCTTTTTTTATAAAATTGGGATTCTATGCCAAAGAGGTATTATTAAACACAAGTGAAATATGAATGTAATTACTTAGCATAGTGCCTTGAATGTAACCAGCACAAGATAAACTGTAATTATTTCCTTTTGGGGAGGAAGTAAGTGACAGATGCTGGCTGCTGGGTTCAAAGAAAACAATTTAGTACTAAGTTTTCCCCCCCAAAAAGTGAAACTCATTTCCCATAAGAGTGTGGTTTTGCTTCAATGAATATTTGCAAGTCAGGTAAGAGTTTACTTCTCTGTCCTGGCCAGACACTTAGCTGTTCCTATGGTGATAACATAGGAAGCCTGTAATCTTAAAACAACCCTTAAGTCAACTACGTATATGTAACTAGTTCCTGGCGATGTTTATCTATCGTGTCTCCAGAGAGTTGGTATTAAGTAGTGGAAGCATGACAAACTAGATTATTTTTCATTATAAAGAAGACTAAACTATAAGATACAGCCTTAAAAAATGAAAATAGACCCCTATGGAAAAACACACACACACAAAACAATCACACAAAGATTCTCTGAAATAAATGCAAACTATTTCAGTTTCTACTGATCACATCAGGCCATCTTACCTACAATATTCTTCCTGAAGCCCTTTTCACAAACCAAAGCAAGGCTCAGTTCCATCCTAGGTGGCCTGAGCAAAGAGAAATTTACTTTCCTGCTAATATTAGGCTGGGAAAGCCTCAAATCTATTGTTTTTGAGAAGATATCTAGAGTTTTTCCTGGATAACAAGTGGAGAAATTGGAGTGAAATTTTCCCCTTTCAGTTTTATTTATGGGAACAACATACATAAGAGTGACTGTCCCCAGCATGAATCCACCCACACAAGGTCGATCTGACCATGAAAACAAGAAATAGAACATTACCAGTATCTCTCCTTATCCTTTACCATTTGCTGCCCTCACACATCTCCAAAGGTAACCACACAGTCTTGTAACATATAACCCACAGGCTACTTCTCTAGGTTTTGAACTCATCAGTGGAATCATAGAATGAGTTATCTCTGGAGTCTAGCTTCTTCACGTCGAAATTATATTTGTGGTTTGTTTTTTTTTTTAAAGATTTACTTTAGGGGCGCCTGGGTGGCTCAGTCATGAAGTGTCGGCTTTTGGCTCGGGTCATGATCCCAGGATCCTTGGATTGAGCCCCACATCGGGCTTCCTGCTCAGTGGGAAGTCTGCTTCTCCCTCTGCCACTCCCCCTGCTTGTGTTCCCTCTCTCTGTGTGTGTCTCTCTCTGTTAAATAAATAAAATATTAAAAAATAATAATAAAGCAGAGTTAAAAAAAACAATGATAATAAAATAAAGACTTATTTTAGAGAGAGAGAGGGAGGGAGGGGTAGAGGGAGAGGGAGAGAATCTCAAGCAGACTTCCTGGTGAGCATGGGGCCGGACTCAGGTCTTGATCTCAAGACCCTGAGATCATGACCTGAACAGAAACCAAGGGTCAGTGGCTCAACCTACTACGCCACCCAAGCACCCCCGTGATATTTTTTTGTGTTGTTGCATTTACTTGAGTTTCTATTGGGTATATGCCTGAATGTAGAATTGCTAGGTCATGGGGGATGCATAAGTTCCACTTTATCAGGACACACTACATGACTATCCGAAGTGCCCCATCTCTTTATCTGCCTGCAGGGGGTGTTCCAAGCACCCCGTCGTCTCAGCAATGCCTGGTACATTTCATTTGGATGTTGGCTATTCCGAAGAGGGGGAGCAGTGAAGTTGGTCATCTTTTCGAATGTGTGTTGATAAGTTGGATACTCTCCTTTTGTGAAGTGCCTACTCAGGTTTTTCACATTTTCTCTCTGGGGTTGACTTTTCCTCCTGATTTGAAGGATACTTTAATACTTCCTAGATAAAAACCCTTAGTCATTCACATAACAAAGATCTTCCCACTCTGGGTAGCTTGCCTTTTGCTTCGTAATGCTGAATTTTGAGGAGCAGAACTTCTGCTTTGTGGAGTAATCCGATTTGTCAGTCTTTTCCTGTATGGTTAATGCCTTTTGAATCCCATTTTCATATCCCAAAGCCATGAAGATAGTTTTCTATTTTGTCTTCACGATGCCTTACTGCTTTATCTTTCACAGTGAAATCTGCAAAGCACCTGGGGATGACTTCTGTATGGTACGAGGAAGCAGTCAAGTTTTATTTTTTCTGTGTGGCTATCCAAATGACTCAGGAACACTTTATTTATTTGTTCATTTGTTTGTTTCTTTTATTAAGTATTCCTTCCCAACTGTCCTATAGTGCCACCATCGTTGTAAATCATAGGTCTATTTCTGGGCTTTCTGTTCTGTTCCATTGGCCTGTTGTTTAAGGCTGCATTATCTTAATCAGTGTAGCTTTATCATACCCACCCATAGCTCTTGGGTCAGAAAGGGTGGGTCCCTCCCTCCTTGTTCTGCCTGGCTTTTTATGCTTCCGTGCAAATGTTAGAATCAACTTACACATCTGCTGGGTTTGAATGGATTGCATCCAAACGATAGATCAGATTAGGGAAAACTTACACCTTGACTTGAATATTTGAGTTTGTGTCCATATTCTTCCATTTATTTAAATCTTCTTTAATTTCTATTAGTAGAGCTTTACGGTTTCTTACCTAAAGGTCTTAACACATCTTTCAGTAGATTCATTCTCAGGTATTTGAGTTTTTTGATGCTATTGTCAATATTTTCATTTTTTAAATTTCATTTTTTTCCCTAATTGTCCATTGAGGCTGTATGTTCAGGTGATGCAAAGCTATGTGACAAACTCCCCCACACTCAGTGCTGTGAAATCACCACCGTTCTATTCCGCTCTTAGCATCTGTGGATGAGCCAGACAAGGAACCACGAGAAGGACTTCCTTCTTTTCCAACATGTCCCGGGGCTCCACTGAGAAGACTTGAACAACTGGTGGTGACTCACATGGCAAGGGCTTCTTTGTTCCTCTGAGGGCACTGAGGCTGGAGTGACTCACAGCCTGGTTTCCTCTGGGACTGTCCACAGAAGCCCTTCATGTGACCTCCCATGTGCTTGGGCATCTCACAGCTGAGCTGCTAGGATCTAAGAAAGGGGACACCGGGAGCAACCCTGCAGAGCCCAAGTATGTTCCAAGAGCAGGAGGAAGCTGCCCAGTCTTTTCTGACCCAGCCCTGGGAATTCCACAGCATCATGTCTATCACCTTCTATCAGTTACGGTCAAGTCTGAGGGCCACCCAGATAGAAGGGGAGGGGAAGGGAACCGCATCTCTCGCTGAGGGAGTGATAAGTTACAGCGCAGAACAGTACGTGGGATGGGATGGCAGACGTTGCCAGGAGCATCTTTGGAAAATACAATTTGTCACTGATGCCAATGCAGGGACCTGCCAAATCACTTATTAATTCTAATAAATTATCCATGGGTTCTTTGGGAATTTTATTTATAGAAACATGTTATTGCAAGTAATGGATCTTATATCTTTTTTTCCCAATCTGCATACTTTTTACTTCTTTCACAGTTACTGGTTTCTTCGTTGTCCCGCCAGTGATTCTGTCACGCAGTTAAACTTGCTTTCCCTCCAATCCCAATATGATTATTTTGAAAAATATTCTATAAAAATGACCCAGACAGTGCTAAGATTACAAAGAAAGGATGGAGGGCAGTGGTGGATAGTAAGGGGGATGGGGTAAGGAAGGGTATATTTTCTTCCTCAAAAGAATATTCGTAGCCTCCTCATTCATTTCCCCCTCCTCTAGGCTCAACTACAGAACCGGCTTGCAAGCGTTTATTTCACAGTTTAGCCAGACGTTGGTTGTTAAGACACCCAGCCCGCTGCTCCAAGTCTGCCTCTCGTAATGGGCAAAATCCGTTGCCTTGGGCCACCCGAGGCCCTCTGGGAGATGGCCGGTGGGCCTTCCTGTGTCCTGCAGCTTCACCTGGACCAAAGACTCAAGTCATCTAGCCAGGGTTGTGCTGCGGCAGGGACATGGGTGGGCGTGGGGGATGGGGCAGGGAAGGCTTCAGTCTCTCCCTCCGGCCCACATCTCTGAGCCCCGCAGGGGAGGCATGGAGAGTGTGCACCCCGCCTTGGGAAAAGCCACCTCCACCTCCAGCAGGACTGATGTCCTCAGCCAGGCTCCTCCCCCACACCTGCTTTCTCCAGAAACATTCTTTCCGTGTCAGTGTGCCCCAAACAAGAGCAGATTTATTTAATGAGGGGCAGGACAGGATGGCAATTTACTAATCATCTTAAGCTGCTAACCCCACACACAGCAGATGAACTCGAACTAAGACCTGAACTACGGAAGGACGGGCCAAGGAGTCGAAACCAGAATCGTGAACCGAAGCAGGTGAGATGGTAGAGGCAACAGATCGACAAATTACAGTTCACGGGCAAATGCTAAACACCCGGCCCGAGGCACAAAGGGTCAAGGCTTAAGACTGGGTCTCACCGAAAAATACCTGCAGATGGTCAGGGTAAGTACAGCGTGCGCTTCACATGCAAGGCACAAAAATTAAAACCGGTATTAAGACTGTGAAATCTGAGAAACATCGGGAAGAAATTAACAAATGATAGTGAGGTGGTGTCGAGTGGCAGCAGATTAATGCACGAGATCACGCGTGAGTGAGTCACAAAACGGGCTTCTTTGGAGACTCTCTCTTAGGGCATCACCCCAAAGGAGAAAAGCTTGTTTGTGGTAACGGTGGGACACTACGGAGGTCAAGAATATGGTCTTTTGGGTTAGGCGCACCGGAGAGGCAGACCTGCCTTTGCTGACCAGCTGTGTAACCTTGAGGAAGGGGCGTCGCCCAGCTCCGCTTCAGCTTCCTCGTTCACAAAACAGTGGCAAAGGGGTTTCCGACACCAAGTTCACTGCCCAGTAGTGGAAGCAAGGAATGGTCCACAGGAAAGGAAAGCAGGAAGCGGGCACTATCCCACGGGAGAATAGTTATGAAAACTGTTGTATACTAAGTAGGTAGATGATTCGGAAAGCAGTGAGAAGATAATTATGAAAATCCTGATGAGCAAATCCTTTAGGACATAGGACAAAAATACGATGGCATCTTCTAGACGATTATAGACAAAATATGCACGCACGTGAGCAAGGACGGGGAAAGAACACAGTATACGTGAAAATGAAGAAGGTGATTGTATGGGGAGTTGAAACTTTTCCTTGAATGTGTTTATTACACAAAGTTGGAGAAGAGGCTCCTGCGGTCAACTGTGAGGAGGACACTATGGCCACCTCCGCCAGCAGCAGAGCTGGCGGGAGGAGAGGCTGCTCACGGGTGCCTTGGAGAAGAGAGTCACCAGCACAGTGTGGGGAGGAGGAGATGCCGCGGGAGGAGGTTGCCACGCAGGGACTCTGAAATGACCACCCACAAATGCAGGGGACCAGACGCGTGTGTGTGCTTGTGAGACAGCACCCGCCGGCGCAGCTCAGACAGGGTTGGGGCCAGAGATCTCCAGGGGACTTAGCTCATTTGGGATGCAGTGAGCGTTTGTCCATGAAGATGTTCATCGGGTTATGGGGTAAATGTGTCGGGGGCTAGGAGCGAGATGCCAACCAGTCTTTGCTTTAATGAGTGGGTTGAGGAGAGGAGACAATAATGATTTTTTAGAAGATTTTATTTATTTGACAGAGAGAGAGAGAGAGAGCGAGAGAGGGAACACAAGCAGGGGGAGTGGGAGAGGGAGAAGCAGGCCTCCCGCAGAGCAGGGAGACTGACGTGGAGCTCGATCCCAGAACCCCGGGATCATACCTGAGCCGAAGGCAAATGCTTAACGACTGAGCCACCCAGGTGTCCCAAGAATGATCATTTTTTGAGGTTCTACACTACTTCAGGTGTATCCCATCTACTGTCTCATCATGCATTTTAGGAATGAAACTGAGGGTCTAAAACCTTACATGAGAATTGGGATCCTTCGGGGCACTTGGGTCGCTCTGAGTTGCAATGCCTGACTCTTGATTTTGGTTCAGGTCGTGAGCTCAGGGTGGCGAGATGGAGCCCCGCCATCTGCTTAATATTCTCTCTTCCTCTCTTCTCTCTGACCCTCCCTTCTCCCTGCCCCCCAAATCTCTCTCCCTCTCTAAAAAATAAAATAAATAAAATAATAAAAAATAAAAAGAATTAGGACCCTTTGCTGCAAGTGACAAAGCTTAATGAGGAGACTTATTCTACGGGGGACTGTGGCGGCGCCCAAAGCTAGAGATGAGAGAGGGGGAAACCACATTCCTTATTTTTATTTTGCACAGGCTGCCGGGTAAGGAGCAAACAGATTGGAAAATAGTGAGGCCAGAACAAGGAGGCCCATGGAGACCATTTTCTTTTTTATAGCCTCTTGGAAATCAGTCATGAAGCTAAGTTTTGTTGAGCTGGCCATGGCTTTGGCTTGCAACCAAGATAAAATGAGTGATCGTGGAGAAAAGATGTCACATGTTTTCTGCCAGCTTTGGTCCAGGACTCCAAGACTTTCTTCGGGTAAAACTGACTCTCTGTGTATAAACTCAAATGTATGGCGTATAGACAGACTTTTAATAACTACACTTAGAATAACGAACATGAGTTTAAGTAAAAATTCTCTTTTTTAGCATTTTTATGTCAGTGGCATTTCTTTCAGACGGGCTTTTCATCTGGAAGCCTGGGGAAGACAGTGGAAAGAATTTTGAGGTGGAATCATTAAAAAGGGAGTCTTGGCTTTAGCTGCCTCTTGTTAGCTCTGTTTTCTATGTAACTCAGGTCAAGTGGACCCAGCCTTCCCAGACTCTGAAATGAGACTGTCTACAAAATGAGAGACGTGGACTAAAACAAGTACTTCTCCATCTTTGATGTGCACATGACGGTTCACGAGGTGAACTTCTGATTCACGAGGTCTGGGGTGGGGCCAGAGACTGAATCCTGCCGTGCTCCCAGGTGATGCCCGTGCGAGGGTCCACAAGCATACTTGAATTAAATTACCCTCTGAGATGTCATTAGGCTACAAGCTTAAATGGTTGTCAAAGCAAGAAAAGTGTATGTCACAATAACAATAAATACTTTATTTAAAAAAAAATGAAAATGCTTGAGTTTTCTGTTTATAAAAGTAATTCATGCTTATCAATTTTTTTTTAAATCACGCAATTTTTAAAATGCAAGTGTGGAGAATCATCCAGGGTTAAATATACCACTCAAAATAGTGTGCTCTCTTCACTCGGTCGTGAAGAACACAGGGGCTAAGTTTCAGTATTCCTTTGTACTACCTCGTCTCTTCAGATCAGATCATGAGGCTGGTAACTTTTTCAATCTGCTGCCTGGCCACTGGGAGTTCACTGACTTGAACAGAGTTCCTCCTCTTGCAGTAGATTTGCTCCCCGATCGTAGGATTTCCAGCTGCTCATTGTCCAGATCCAGGAAGAGGGAAAGATTTTCTAATTATCCCTGCCAGATTGAATGGACCTGAAGATATCTAGAAGAAAAAAGAGATACCTGAATAGTGAGAATAATTTTTAAGAGACTTCAAACACAATTCCCAGTTAAGATCATTAGAGCTATTGGACATGGGGTCCTGCATCCACATTAATGTTTGGGGAATGACTTAGGACATAATCACCATTGATGGAGGAGGAAATCTTGCCTCATTCCCCAGCACGCTCTTTCATAATAGTTAATGTTATTTGAACGTTAAATGTTCACATTAAAGCTATTTGAATGTACTTAAAACGATTGCAATAATAACAAAGCCTTAAGAGCTTGTTGGTCATTACAGACAATATATGAGACATTTGCAAGGCTCAATTAGAGTTGATTGAAATATACAACTATTAAACATCTAATAACAAATAACAAATAACAAAACAAATAACAAAACAAATAACAATAAACAAAACTATTAAACAAATAAAGATTCCAAACATCAAATTGACTTTGCTATATACACATTTTTCTTTGTCTACTTGGAACAGCCACAACTCCTAATTTAACAGACAGTGAGGTAATTATAATCGCAAATCTAGGATATGTTCATATTTTATAATTTGAGGAAATTTTCAAAGTGTTTATAAATTTATATGGATTTACTTATACTTGTAACCATAATACCAGGCAAACAAAATAAAGCAAAAGTGTCAGTGTTCAGCACACAAGGTGTTAAGAGAACAGGCTGTTTAATACTCATTAATAACTCAACCATGTAGTTTGGCAGTTAAATATAAAGTATGTAAGTTAGCATTTTAGATAAATGATATTCATCATCTTAAGTACCAAAATTTAGGTTAAAAAAACTTTTCTGAAACACATAGCATTCCCTCTTTAACAGAGGGTTCTGAAAATAATCTTTGGGCTACAATACGTTAAATCATTATCGATGATTCTCTGCTTCTGTTCTAAGTTGTCGATTCTTACGACAATTATTAAGACTAATAAGAATAGTCTTGTTCTAACACCATGGCTTTGGAAACCTTGAATCTTTGGGTTTTTACTCATAATCATTTTCTTCTAAAAAAGTTATAAGTGTTCATTGTTGAAATTTTTTCAAAATGCAATAAAATATAAAGAATCAATAATAATCACCCTCAGTCTCACAGTCCGAGAAATAATCATTAACAGTTTAATGACTTTTTTGCACACCCCATGAACCTCCGCGGACTTGCATGACAAGTAACCACATACAGAACAGAAATTCGTTCTCCACAATTCAGGAGGCCAGGACTCTGAAACAAAAGTGGCAGCAGGGTTGGCTCCTTCTAGAGGCTTGAGGGAGAATCTGTCCCATGCCTTTCTCCCAGCTTCTAGCAGTTGTCAGAACACAAGCCTTGGCATTCATTGCCTTGCAGACACACTGCTCCAAACTCTGCCTCCAAGCCATCCCATGACCTCATTCTCTGGGTATATGTCTCTCCATCCTCTCCTCTTCTTACAGGAACACCAGTCCTTGGATTTAGGGCTTGTCCTAATCCAGTATGAACTCATCTTGACTAACTACATTCTCAAAGACCCTGTTTCCAAATAAAATGACCTTCTGAGGTTCCGGATGGACATGGATTTTGGGGGGACACTATCTGATCCATTATAGGCCGTGCAATAGATATTTGTATAATTTTAAAGAAGGGTTTATGTTTTATATATAGCTTAGTTCCCTCTTCACTTAACATGTTGTGAAAGTTTCCTCATGTCTCTCAAATGCAGTATTTTGAATTTAGGTAGTATGTTCTAGTACATGAATGTCACATCATTTATGTCCCTAACACGCTACTTCAGACATTCAAATGGTTCCCAGTCTTCACTATCATAAATGACTCTGATGGATCTACATGTGTCTAAATCTTTGAGGTCATCTCTGTTTATTTCCTTAGCATAAATTCCTGTGAGTTTAATTATTGGATAAAGAGTCTGGCCATTTTAAAGACTCATGATAAATCTTGTTTATTGAATGCCAAAGAGAATGTACCAACTCACTGTCACCAGCGAGAGAGAGGAGAGAGCCCATCGTATGGCATCTTCTTTACATGTAGGTCAATTTTTTGAAGGCTTGACAAGTGGAAAGGCCACGAAATGACAGCATTTCTTATATTTTTATGCGAGGTTGCATATTTGTCGTTGTTGATGGTTCTTGGCTATTTGTATATCTTTTTTTGGTATGTTATAGTTTACATCTTTTAGGTCCTTTTATTTGTTTGTTTGTTTAAAGTAGGCTCCACGCCCAGCATGGAGCCCATCCTGGGGTTTGAACTCACAAAGCTGAGATCGAGACCTGAGCTGAGATCAAGAGTTAGACGTTTAACCAGCTGAGCCACCCAGGCGCCCCAGTATCTTTTATGCCTTTTAAGTTTCTCCACCGATCAGCATTAATTTCTTACAGTCTTGCTGATTGAACATGCCTCTTGTTCTCACCCCTTACAGTGTGCAGCACCCTAAGAATCCTCAAGCAGACTTTCTGCCGAGCGTGGACCTGGACTCAGGGCCGCACCCCAGGACCCCGAGATCAAGACCTGAGCCAAAATCAAGAGTTGCTGCTTAACCGACTGAACCACCCAGGTGCCCTGAAATAAATGGGTTTTAAAACATAATTTGAAAAGTTATGACAACTCTTTAAAGTTGCACTGGCTATAAGAATGTTCTTGCAAACATTTTTAATAAGCTTTTCTATATGGCCAAATTAATTTTCACATGGATATTAAAATAAACCACTGTCACATATGGGTTTTCTCTTCAGATCCCCTTTCAGACTCCTTTGTAATGTCTTTGATGCCCTTCATCCTCTGCCTCATCCACGCCCCATCTCCCTCCCTCCCACCACACACCATCAACATCCCACACACCCTAAAGGACCCAGTCCAAACCCCCTTTCCTCAATTATGAATGCCCTCTTCCCCCCCCACCATAACTGAAAAACTTTTCCATCTTCTCTGTTCTCATGGCATACTGCTTTGTTTTGCTTTTAGCAATTGGTAGGTCTGAGTAATTCTGCGATGTGGTCTAGTTATATATATATGAGCATTTGATTTTTCCCTGTAGATCGTAAACATCCAAAGACTGGGAATGAACACAGGAGTCATACCTAAAAACTCAAATGTTATTGGCGACTATGGTTCCAACAGTGAACATTTGAAGGGTATACCTTTTAACTATTTGGAGGTTGAAATAATGTGGGAAGGCTAGAGACCTGGCATTTCTGGAGTTTGAACAGCCGGCCCTCTTTTAAAGTTGCGATGACACTGTTTCATCATCAAGGTCTGCCCAGACCCTCTCCAACACACTGCATGTAAATGCCACGTGCACGTGCATGCCTGAGTGTGCCTGAGTGTGCCCGTGTGTGTGCGCGCGCACGCGAGCACGAGCCTGTGTGCAGGGGTGATGGATCCTGGGGGGCTGCTCTGTAGGGAGAGACTACACGGACCTCAGAGCTTCTTTCTCCCGGTTCTCAGTGTCTCTCTGATCCCTTGAGTCTTCCGCATTATTTCCTTGAAGGTGCTCCGGGGCTCTCCTGGGTGGAGAGCAACCTCCTTCCCAGCACAGCGCGGCGGCAAGAGGTGAGGGGGGTTGCAGAGTGCGGGCATCCTCCAAAACAAAGCGATCGCAGACTTGCTGAATTAAAACCGAGCCAGCTGAGGACGATTTCCAGGTCGCCACGCAGCCGGGGCCTGAGTCCCTCCGGGCTGAGGCTGGAGAAGCCATTTCGGCCCGGGGATGCAACAGGATTTGGGGAGCGGCGGGCAGGAAGAGAAAAGGCCACCTAGCGGGCTTTGTTTCTGGTTCGGGCAGGTTCCCGAGCCACAGATTTCAAACGCGGAGCCAACCGGAGCACTTCCTCGCACTAATTGGAAGGGGAAGGGAGTGACTCATGTTACACCAGCCCGTGTCTTCCCTCCCCGTAACTGCTAAATTGTAGCTTTAAAAGGAAGTGACATGGGGTGGGGAGAGACGTCAGCTGAGGACCACTTTTTTTTTTCCCCCTGAAGGGTCCACCCCATGGGTGGAGTCTCGCTTTTTCTTTCCCGTGTTGGCTGACTTACAGCTCCTAGAAACTAGTGGCAATTTCTGCACCCCAGCCTGCTCCCTTTCAGTTTCTGATTTCTAAGCCCATGTGCCAGGGGCCACCAGAAAGGAGGTATGTGCTGTTCGTGCTGTTTCCAGGCGACTTCACCTCTGGGCGTGGTGGATGTCTGTGTCTCTTTCTCTCTCCCTGTTCTCTCCTCGGCTGGACCTCACTAAAACCTCTGGAAGGGGTAGGTACAGAGCGAGGAAGAGTGGAAGGTGGAGAAGGAAGTGAGGCGACAGTGGGGACGTGGAGGGCGCAGAGCCTGGAAAGCAGAGGGGTTTGCCCCCTTTCTTTGTGCTCAGCGGGGTGAGCGTGCCTTTCCGTGTTGTGATTTCGAGCTACTGTTCTGGGCTGAGCTCCCCCCCAACCCCTGCGGCCCCCTCCCCTTGGGTGAGAGCGTTTTCTCTGCAATAGATGAAGCCGGGGAGAGAGGTTCCTGTTACAGATCGGTCTCCTGTGTCATGCAACACGTTCTTCCGTCCCTGGCGTTTCTATGGCAACCACAAAAATAATACTACACAAAAGGCAGCCCCGATATAAATTGATTTATTTGTATTTCGGTCCGAGCCTGCTGCTTTCCGGCTGCTGATTGCCTGGGCTTGCTGAAACCCAGCGTGGCTGTGTGGCTACCCCTCGACACTTTCATTTTGGTTTTTCCCTATGGCAGGAGGGCTGGGGGAGGGGTGTTGTCAAGGAAACGGGCATTTGTAATTACCTCTTTATTTACTTAATTTTTGGCCTCTGAATTTCTCCATCCTCTCTAGGAATTAGAGAAGGAATGATTTGGTGTTTGCGCGAGTCCTCAATTCTGGTCTGTTTTAGAAAACCAGGACAGTTCTCTAGATGCGATATTAATGCTGTAACCAGACTAAGCCGGGCGGAGCACTCACTTCTGTAGAGGAGCTGAGATCCTTGGAAAAAGTTTCAGAGGATGTCTGGCCATCAGCACTGATAGATGCATGATTATCTGCCTCACAGGTTTGCCTCATGGTCTAAATATTTAAGAGGGTCCTTTGCTCTAGCAGGCACTTACTGGGCGCAAAAATCTAAGTTCAACAAGTATGAGTGAGTAACAAAAGGTAACCAACAGCAGGATTCTCAATGGCTTGCGTGTCGTGCTTAGATAAGGTCGGTCCCCTACTCGACCGGCTCTCATGAAGGTGAGGGCCTATAGACCTTCTCTTTTTCAAAATTCGGAAAGCATTAACCCAGCTGTGATTATTCCTCAAGTGTCTGCAGTTAGGAAAGAGTATCCTGAGAAGGAGGGAGTGTGGGGGGAGGGGGCGGGCAGGGACAACAGGGACAAGTCAAAGTCCCAAGTTAAAAGTACTGAATCTTACTTTCCTCTGTGGGGAGAGAAAGAATTGTTTCAGGAAAAATATACAGCATGAGAGAAGAGTACCATCTACCCAGGAAGGAGCAAAGTGAAACAGGATTGGAATCAGTGACACATCTGCAAGAAAGACACACTCCAGACGGGCCTGTTAACAGGTTGGAGTCGAACTGAGGCTTTTATTCAGTGTATTGAGGAAATATTTAATAATGGACACCATTGCCCTGATTCAGGCTCCCAAGTTACAAATGAGCCTTTATGAGACAGACCGATAGTCCTCTCACCCTCAATTCTTAAAATTATCTCTAATTTTGAATAAAGATTTGTGAAGGTCGCTCAGCCCTCATAGTGCCTTCCTGCTACTAGAGCCAAAAGCATTACTTAGAAACCTCAGAGTAACCCCTCAGCATGGAAACAGGAAGAAGGGGTGGTTTTAATGAGGTTCTGGGCAGAGATCCTTACCTAAACATGCTATTATCTAGGACTTACCAAACTCACTACAGTGCAAGAGATCTCAAGTATTATAGATACGAAGCTTATCCGAAGATGGGGACTGCCCAGCATGGCACGAGACTAACTGGAACCAAACAGAGTTAAAGCCCAGAGAACTAGTTAAAGGAGATAAAGTGTAGAGAAGTGTCCTTAAAAAGCATATGCCTCTCGCTTTGAAAACGCATGCCAGTACACATGGCATTGTAGGCTTTCATGAATTGTAGGCTTTCGATGTTTGCAAAGAGCTCGGAAAGTAGTCTTGCTAACTTACTGTTTTTCTAGCTTGAAAAGGGTCCTCAAGGATGTAGATTTACCCCATGATCCTGCAGAGCAGATGGCCAGTGTGTAGGTCAAAGTGTGTGATGGAGTTTCCAGACCTAGCAATTTCACAACAAAAAAAGCCTTACGGAATGGAGTTCAAAGGGCAAGACGCGTTTGGAAGCGCAGCTAGAAATCAATAAATAAATGCTGTCCTGTCACCGGACCCTGAGTGGAGGTTAAGAACATAATCGGCAGCCTTGACGTGGGGAAGGTCAATGGAGCTAGAGACGCAAGGCAAATTCAGGGTCCCGGGAAGGAGGCTGAGTAGATGTGATGCCAAAGAAGGGACTTGTGAAGTTGGAGTCAGTTGCCATGGGGCTGGGACCTCACTGTCTGCAAGGCTCTGGATTGGGTCCCCAGGTTAAAGAACCACCAAACCGGGGTGACGACAGGTGCTGCAGAGCAGGAGGCGGGCAGGAGGGAGACGGGAGAGCAGACGCAGTGGGTCTGAGAAGAACAGGACCAGGATGAGGGCACAACTGTTGGGAGGAGAGGAGTCTGACAAGTCAAAGGGGAGACGGCAAAGTTGTCCCAGCTCACGGGGGTGGGGGCTGAGAGATGGAGCATGGTTCTCCGCTCTTGTCCGAAGTGGGAAGAAATGTGTCTTTAGTGTGGAAATAGGGCCGGTGTACTCTGTGCTGGCGAATGTAGATTCGGAGACAGAGTTTTGTTTAAACCAGAAGAAGAAAGAAGATGTGAGTAGGTGGTAGAATCCTACCTGATCCAGTTATTTGTGAGGGGAAGGCCAGGCTTCTGATTTAAATCAGACCTTAAACAAGTAAGAAATCCAGGAGAGGGAACCCCACCTGCCCCTACAACATCATCCTGATGATACCTACCGTCACCATCACTTTGAATTACGGCTGCTCAGATGAACGTGTGGCCAGTTTACGACATTTTGTGCAATCCTCTCTATTCTCAAAAGGAGGTCTAACGGCTATGTGAAGACTGCAGTCACAGTTCTAAATGGCTTTTGAGGCCTGTGTGTTTTGGGAGAACTATGTGATCAAGCCTGGCTTAATAATCACCCAACACCACCCAGAGCCTGGGCAACTCTCATTCCATAGTCTTTGTCCAAGACAGAATCCGTCTGGAAAGCAAGTGTTAGGGCTCTGAAACTTGGCTTCCTGGTATGGACCAGGGACAGCCACAGCTAAGGCCGTGGAAAGCAAGCTCACATCAGGAACTCATTCTCTTTACAACATTCATTGTATCTTGTAGCCTTTTAACAGTAATCATTGTATCATTGTATCACTGTGTTCTTGTATCTGCCAAGGGCCATGGACACAACTATGAGCAAAACTGGGATACAGAGTAAATAGCTACAGTTTTCAAATATCTAAAGGGTTTTTTACGGAGATGCTTCTAATGACGGAGTAAGGAGAAAGATTGTAAAAGCAATTTTTAGTGAACATTATCATGGAACGATCTATCTAACCTGTGTCCTCTATTTTCCAAGATGTGCTCTTGCCCCACCAAAGGTTTTCTACCTGTTTTCGATTTTGTCTTCGCTTTGTTATTCCGTCGAATTTGTTCCACTTGGTCCTAAATCCTACTTTTCGGTCCCCCTTCATTCATTCACATACGTACGCGCTTACATCATCCATCCCTTTATTCATTCACTTAACAAATGATATTGACTATCATGTGTCAGGCACTATAAATTACGGATCTAGCAATAAATAGGAGACCAGTTCTTCCCTAAAGACGCTGAGGAACGAACAGGGAGACAAATGTGGAAACAGTCCCTTAAACCGGGGACGGTTATTTTTGAGAGAGGCATTTTTTGGCTAATGGCCCCGCATGCTTCTTTCACTGAACAATTTTATATATAGATTGTGCCAGGCAGAGAAGGAAAGAGTGGTTAGTTGTTTGGCCATTGTCCATCTTGTATCTTTATCACTGGTTGAGTTTATGGCTGGTGTCAGGAAATGTCTGTCGATTGATGAGATGGGAAGAGGTGGGATTTCTGACCTTGGAGCTATAGAGGAATAGAGTCCAGAAGACTTACCCGTTGTCTTTCTGAAAACTTAACTTGAGCCTTAATCTCTCAAAGTTCCCTCATAGCGACTTTCCTATAGACTTCCATGGGACTATAGCTCCCTCCAGATGGACTTCAAGTGCAGCATTTTTTCTTTTAAAGATTTTTTAATTTATCTATTTGACAGACAGAGATTACAAGTAGGCAAGAAAGGCAGGCAGAGAGAGAGGAGGAAGCAGGCTCTCCGCGGAGCAGAGAGCCCGATATGGGGCTCGATCCCAGGACCCTGGGATCATGACCTGAGCCGAAGGCAGAGGCTTTAACCCGCTGAGCCACCCAGGCGCCCCCAAGTGCAGCATTTTTAAAAGAGAAACTCCCACCGTCCTCAAAATTACATGCCCATGGGTTTGCTAGACAGCCTCTTGTCATTTAGAGCTAGAGTTCCCATAGTGCACTGCAAGTCCCTGTCTCCTTATGACAAAGCCAAGTAGGTTTCAACACCTCAAATTGAAATAGCCAAAATAAAGAATGTTAAAACCTTGTTGGAGTACTTATCCTGTTTGTATTTCCTGATGTCATGATGCTCTGCTCTCACTTGACTTCTGCCTTCAGCATGGAAATCATATGGCCAACATACCCAAGTTCACCCCCCTCTGCTTGTCTGAGCTTCAGAGAAAACATTTAGCAAGTCCCCCTTCTTGTTCGATAGTTTGATCTCCGATGAGGTCAGCTTCTCCCCCCAGCATGAAGCCGTCCCAGAGTTCCAGATAACTCTGGCTGGCACAGATCTCTCCCTTCCGAATTTGGGTTATACTGAGTGGCTATCCCATAGTTATTTCTATGTTGGCTCCTCCAGGAAAAGAGGCACATTTTGGGGCTTCATAGGAGTCTGAAGCTGATCCCTGAAATTGCTGCAGAAGATCAGTCCTCGGGCTGGGGGGATGGCGGGTCACCTGCAGAAGCCTCGGAGATGCTCAGGGGAACACAGCCAACCTGTATGTCCTCTGAGAATGGTAACAGCCCTCTTTAATGAGGACTTCCTATGTGCTCGTCTAGTCCAGAGACCTCCCATCTCAATTCACGTTAGCCTCATAACAAATCAAGCAGGAGGAACTATTACCACTTTCATTTTATGGATGCAGAAAGTAAGGATTAGTGAGTTATTCACCTGTTTCCTACTAAGGAACAGAGGTGAGATTTGAACCAAGACTGTGCAGCGGTGTCCCACTGCCCCCTCCACGCCATTGGTGCTGTATCCGTCCATCTGTGCCTGGGGCCAGCACGGTGCCACGGACTGAGCAGACGTGCAGCCGTCATTTCTGACCTCCTGGTCAGATCTCTACCATGCAGACCTTCCCCTGTATCCCTTTCATCCTAGTATTTGGGAGCTGCAGAAAGACTGGAAGAGACAGTAGTGGTTTTTGAACTTGGGGAACAGCTGGGAGCAGAGCCTGGAAGACCAGCTGCTGTGGTTTTTCAGGGAGCTTGGTTGTTTGGTTTAGCCAGAGAGGTGATCTGGTGGGGAAGGGCAAGGGCCCTGTGGTTCAGAGAGCTGAATGACAATGCAGGACATAAGATCAAATTAAATATGAACTGTTCTCAAAATGAGTTGTTTTTAAGATTTATCTATTTGTTTGCCAGAGAGAGAGCAGGAGCGGGAGGGGCAGAGGGAGAGGGAGAAAGAATCTTAAGCCCACTTTGCACTGAGCGAGGTACGGATCTCGTGATCCTGAGATCATGTCCTGAGCCAAAACCAAGAGGCAGATGCTTAACCAAAGGGCCACCAAGGTGCCCCTCAAAACTCATTTTTAACCCAGGACTGAACCCTGCTGAGCAGTTGCTCTGGAGGACACCTGTGCTGGAGGCTTGACTGGCTCCAACGGCCAAGAGTGGAGAGGCAGACTTTCTTTTCTGTTGTTGCTTGTCCACAAATCTGTCCTCGCCTGTAAAGGCAGAGTTTGATCTGGAGAGACACTGCCTGTGCTTCTCTCGGGCAAACTGTGAACCGAGCACCGGCGTAATGAATTGACTGGGAGCAAAATTTGGTCTTTTCCCCATCTCCGTCAGCACCCCCATGAGCTGTCACCTCGCTGTGAGCAAGGGTTAACCCGGGCTGATGAAATTTTCGAGAGTCTGTCCATCCCAGGTGCTTCTTCCCACGATGCCGCGGCCATCAACACACCATCAGTGCAGTCTGTGCCTTCCTCCTGGGCCCAGCTCTGTGCCCCTCTTTTCTCTCTTCTGCTCTCGGAGGAAGGGCAGGTTGCAGGGACCTGAGGTGGTGAGGGGCTTCCTTCCCCAGACGTGCACCACCCTTTGTGCCTATGTCCCAACCTCTGGCCTCTGTTTTCACGACATTCATCCTCCATCCATCTCCTGTCCTTCATGAAACGTCACTCCAGCTGCTAGGACCTTAAATGGCAGTTTGCTCTTTCTGGTTCGATCCTAAGGATTGCCTGGGTGCTTATTGGTGGCAGGGGCTTCCTAACTGCACTGTTACTAGCACGGAACGGAGTACCTGGCAGTGAACTGGTGTTGTAGCCTCTGGAAAGGTGGGACAGGGAGGTGGGGGTCAGATTTGCCTCATCTGAGGCCCCTCCCCCCCCCCCCAAGTCCTCCCAGGCTGACATTCCTTAGGACACATTCTTGATCTGGGCGCTGTTGACATTTAGGGCCAAGTAATGCTTTGTTGTGGGGCCATGCTGGGCCCTGCATGATGTTTGCCCATATCTCTGGGTCTATCAGTGGAAACCACCCCCCCCCACCCAACCCCTCACGCCAGGAGTGACAGCCAGAAGCATTCCAGACATTGCCAGACGTCCCCTAGTGGGGCAGATCACCTGCCCTTGAGAACTTCAGGGAACTCCGACATCTGACCTTCAGAAACCTGGTCAGCGGGCTCCAGGGTCCAAGCAAGCCCATCTCTCAGGACTGACTTGCATTCACCGGGTTCACAAGGACCGCCCCAACCAAAGGGGCAATTTGTTCATTTAAACTGACAGCTAAGAATTGAAAAATTTTAAGAAAATTAATGAGGGGCAGACGTGTAGCCACGAAGTACTCAAATCTGGCCCAGTCCACAGCCTTCTGCTTGTGTGGCCCCAGCCCCTCTCAGCCTGGGGGGCCTCAACTCCAGGGAGGGCAGGACAACCCCCTGGGCGGGATGGATTAACATATCTACAGAAAGAATTGTGAAGCCTTCCCTTAACCGGCTTCAGGTCTGGCTGCTGGGATTTCCTGATTCATTCCAGTTTCTGGGCCAACCAGGGAGCTCCACACCCCAGTCTCACTTGTTATTTATTTGCCTCTTAACACCCTCCCCTCCCAACTGTGAAGGCATTTCAAGACCCCACCTTCTCACTTAGGCCAGAGGGCCCTTTCCTGGGCGTGTCCCGGAGCCAGCCCCTGCTTCAGGTAAGGCCCTGGCTCCCCAGCCCATTGCCTGGAAACGCTGGGCCCCAGTCCCTTCCTTTGTCGCCCTTTCAGGACCCAAAAGATGGGCTTGGGGAGGGAGGGTGGTCACGGCGCAGGTGAGTCTGCTCTTCCAGACTTCCATGCAGCTCCAGAGCCCTCTAGGGCATTCCTTACTGAACCCTTGTATCCAGCCTTCATATCCAGCCTTCCGTGGGCCAAGCGCTGTGGGTATAAACATCAACCCGACAGGAGGGCTGCCTACAGGATAAGACAGGAATTTAAAAAATAGTGCATATGCTCGCATGATGCGTTCTTTCCCACAACTTCCCCGGACCTTCTTTCAGGGTTTAAAGGACCTTCCGTAGCTTCACATAAATGAGCAGAAATTCTACCCTGAACCCCAGCATCATGTGAAAATTTAAGAAGCTGCTTAAGACCCAATGATATAATGAAAGTTTTGCGGTGTCACTGAATTCCTCCTTTGGCCTCCATTTCTGGTGGGAGAGTGGGGTTAAAGTTTAAGTAGGAGAAGCAGGGAGAGAGGACCGCAGAGATATTTTAAATGTGCCTGATTGTTTTAATTATTTATATTGGGTCCAATTTTAGCCAAATTGGGACTTCATCCCTCCCACCCCACTCCTTCTGTCCTCTCAAATGACTGAACTGTGATTTGTCTTTAAGACAGTCTGGTCTTAACAGCTTTGCTCTGGCTTGCCTCCCCAGAGAAGATGTGCCTTTCTGGAACATGTGCTCTGCCAGGCTGGGATCTAGTTGTGTCCTTTGGGTGTTGGGCAAGCAGTGAGCTGCAATTTCCCAAGAATGGGTACACCATGTGACCAGACCCTGCCTGCCTCTCTGGGCAGGGAGATTAGTAGACTATCCGCCAAGGTGGCCTTCCATTATCGAAGGCCACAGGAGCATTGCATTAGCCAGAATCTGGAGATGGCCAGGCCTCCCTCTCTAGAAACTTTCTACTAGGCCACAGAGACGGGGGCCTTTTCAGGGGCTATGAGAAGCAGCACGGCAGAAAGGAGGACCAGTGTGGGGTGGCAAAGCCTGGGTTGGGTCCCCAACCCTGTCCACCTGCTTACTTTCTGTGGGACCCTGGCCTCCTTGAGACCAGGGGCTGTCTCTGGGTCTGCACTGGCCCCAACACTGGGAGGTAGCCTTGCATGGCCTTTCTGTCCTCATTTCCCAAACAGGTCAGGGAGGAGGCTGGGGTAGAGGCCAACATCTTCAACCACCAGCATGGTGGGGCCCTTTTGGGGGTGTGTGAACACATGTGCAGAGCCGCAGGATAAACCGGGCCCATGTCACCCAAGCATCCGTTCTGCCGAAAGATCCAAGATATATTTTAATTAAAAAAAAAAAAATGAACATGAATATGCCATGTTATAACACAAAACATTTACATGAACTTTTAGGGCAAAACATGCTTGGTGGTTTGGATGGCTTTAGGCCATCGCTCCAGATTCTTCAGTCAGCTTCCTCGGCTGAACGGAATATCTCTGCGGAAAGTTTTTAGAGGAAAACTGAGCAGGATGATCTCTAAGTGAATTTGTGGGAAGGAGTCGTCGATTTATCGTGCTGCCCCTTCCACCGCCCCTCCTCTTTACTACTGTCACTAAACAGAGTCTAGGGGATGGGATGGGATGGGCAGGCCCTGAGTCATCCATGGGGAGTGGCTTGCCCTGACTCTTCTTGTCTCTCTGTTCCTGATGGTGTCACTGATGGAGGGTTGCTTGAGTCCCTCTCTTTTTTGGCTCAGGTCACCCACCCTTCTGGACTTTCTTCCCTTTTACTGGAATAACCCCTTCTCTGGATTAGCCCAACGCCCATTCTGTTCTTTCTAATCTCTCTTTCTCTCCCATTGCCTTGACAGTCTCTCTAGGGAGTTGCTTTAACTCCTACTGCTTATAGATATCTTTTATCTTATCACCAGTTTATGATACATTACCTCCTGTTCTCATAAGGATTTCTCTCACTGGGGTTATCTTCTGAAATTTGAACAAAATAGTCAGGTCTGTGAAATTTGCCGATTCAAATGTTCCCGAGCTGTCCTCAAGCTACCCATCACTTTAAGGGTCCCACGCCTTCTAGGGGTTGAAGAATAAGCCAACCCAAACCTCTTGCCTTAAATAAGAAGCCTGAGCATAGGCAGACCTTGTTATAATAGTGGGAAAGAGGAGAGCCCAGTATCTAACTACCCCAATAAACCACTTTATTTCTCTTTACAATAAGACGTTGGTGGAGGAAAAAAAATCTGAACTGTGTATTTTGCCCAGGCACAAGCAAACCAAGTTTTATTAGATGTATTTGAGAATAATAAGGAAGAAGGGTAGGCTTCTCCCGTGTGTGTGTGTGTGTGTGTGTGCGCGCTCATACGCGCATGCTCTTTTTAAAACCACATTTTTGGGCCACCTGGCCAGCTCAATCAAGAGAGCACATGGCTCTTGATCTCGATAGGAGTTCAAGCCCCATGCTGGGTATAGAGATTACTTGAACAAATAAAACCATGTTATCAAGTGTGGATATGCTGTATCACTTGACCCAGTGTTTCACTGAAAATGGAAATCATGCCGTCAGAGTCTTAGGGTCCAATAGCATGTGCGCATAAGGAGCACTACAGTATATTCCGGAGAAATTCCCTCTTGAATATTCGTGTGATGCGGGGCAGGGCTGAAAGGGAAAATATACTCTGACCACAGGGAGTTTATTGTCTAATGAGGCCTCAACCAGCAAGTCTGCCAAAGCACACTGCATTTAGGAGATGGTGGAATTTCTAGTTGGTGACAGATCGGACCACGTGGCGGATAGCCCCACATCTGCAGTGCGTGGTGGGAAAAATTATGATTGAAAGCCCGTGTACTTTGTGAGGCTTAATCTGATTTTCCCCTGAACCTACTCACACAGCAGGTATAATCCTGAAGTGACTGGCTTGACAGGCTCGGTGACCTGTTGGCCTGGGCAAATGGTGACAAAGGACTAATCAATAGCAGGGTAGGAAACGAAGGAAGAGTCCGCTGAAAAAACTGTCAGTGGCTGAGAGTCACTCGTGTCCAGTAGACACGGGGTCCCGAGCCCTTGGTGTGGCGTCCAACGTCCTCCGTTTACAAAAGCAGGACCATCCAGAGGACGCTGGAAAGACGGCCACCAGAAACAAAGAATGGTTTTGTCCACTTTCTTTTCGGGCAATTTCATTCTGAATTTTAACTTTCCAGAAGATTATTTCATTCAGAACAAGTTGTCCCCTAGCTGAGATGGGTGAGGAAGGGAATGGTGACAGATAACATTGAGGTGGCCGGCCGCTTGCTCCTGGCCACAGCCCTCCCCCCGGGGAAGCTGGGCTCTGAGCTCCAGGTGCCAGATGGAGTGTCCTGTTTGGTTCTTCCCCAGGCTACGACAGAAGGAAAGGGGAGGTAAATCAAATGAAAGAGCAAGCCACCATGGAGCTGGCTGGGGGAGGGCATCCCGAGCTAGCACGCGTCCTTGGTCTCGGATGCAGAGCTGGGCACGCAGTGCAGAGGGTGCGGAGGGAGTATCACGCTGCTGTGAACAGGGGGCTGTGTCTCCCTCACTTCAGTCTGGTCTCAGGGTCTCCGTGGCAGAGTCTCACCCATGTTCTCAACCTTGCCTGTCTGTTAGAATTGCCCACCTTGGACCTGCGGATTGAGTCTCTGGTTCCTCGATTTTTTAAAAAATGATTTTTAGGTGATTCTGATGGGCTGGAAGAATTGGAAAAAACGGGAAAACGGTGGCCAAGAAGACAGTGACTCTGGAGGAACAGAGATCCGGAGCCAGGACAAAGGCGATGAGGATGATGATGCTAGCTGGCTACGTATGAGGTTCTCATGTGCCAGGCAGAGTTCCAGAAACAACAAATCCTTACCATGACCCCATGAAGTAGGACCTATCATCTCCATTTTGCAGATGAGGAGACTGAGGTTAAGTCATTTGCCCAGGGTCGCATAGCCCATAAAGGCAAACCAGCTCTTTGGCTCTTGAGTCCCTGCTTGGGTGTTAAGGCCGACACTTTGCAGGACTCAGGCTCTTCAGACCCTCAGTACACAAGGTTCCGCACTAGAGGAGTGTAGCAAGGGACAAATGGTTTGTGTGTAACTAGAGTAGCAAGAGTCTGGTAGGTTCTGTTATCTCTGACCAACACAGATTCCTAGACTAGAGGTCGAGTTAAATTACTGAGGTGTCCCACATCAAATACAGCTTGGTAGCATTCCATTTTTACCTGGATTTGGGGCAAGTAAAATATCCCACCTGACTGGAGGGAATGCCACTTTGTTAATGATGATGCCTTAATCTGGGTGTGGTATGGCCCTACGTCCCCTGGCTCTGTGGTCAACTTACTAATGCGCCGTAAGCTGGGTGTCTGTCTGTAACAGCGTGGTGGATGTGACTGGCCATTCAGGCCACTTGTGTTATGAATATTTATTACCCACCCTGCCATGGCCAGGTCCACATGTGGACACTGTGGATCCCAGATGAAAACACAAGCTCCTAAGGCATTCAGGCTTGTAGGAAGGCAGACAAATACACACAGGAAAACATTTACCGATGTTCCATGGCCTTGGTACTGTGCTGAATATTTTACATCATTTACCCATGCGGTAAGGGATGATTACCACGCAGTGGTTAAGTCCTTTAACCGTGGACTTCACAGTGAAGATAGAAGGGGCCATGAGAAAAAGGCATCTCGCGTTTAAGGGGAAGCAGCAGGACGGTATAGTCTCAGGCAGGGTTTGGAAGGATGAACACAGGCTGGGAGGAGGGGGAAAGGGAGGGCATCAGGTGGGGGGACAGAAGAGAGGGGAGAGAAGGTGTGCCCTCAGGGAAGACTGTTCTGACCTCACCACCTGGCCTGCCCTCACTTTCCCTTCTAAAAACACACTGCAATTCCCAGAGACTGGCTGTTAGCATTTAAATTTCTCTCCTCATTGTTCCTTACCCTGTAGCAAGCTCCTTGAGGCCCTTTGGTGTCTCCATTCCCCGGATGGTAAGTATTTGTTGGAGGAATGAAAGGCATCCTCTGAGGAGGGGGCCCTTCCAGTGGGAGGGACTGTCACCCCTGATCCTGAACAGCATCCCAGCTGTGAGCGGCCAAGCCAAGAGTGGGGCTCTTGTTAAAGAAGACACTGACCCTCCTTCCCCAGGAGAGTTTTCTGCTAGTGTGCAGTGTGGTTCAGTGCCAGGCCCACACACGTACAGTGTCAGGTGGCTGTGGGTGTTTTTGATGGTGGCCCACCCGCCCGTGCAATTGGGAGAACAGGGTGAGAGTCAAGTGTAACGGCTCTGTGAGCTCAGGGACTTGGCTCTGGCTGGTAGCTTGCAGCTATAAGCTATGGAGTCAGCTACTGACGTATTTTTTTTATATGAACCCCTTTCCTGGAGACTTTTGTTTACTTTCTGGCAATTCTTAAATGCCTTCCTTGAGTTGGGCGGATTTGAGGAGCTGCCATTGGGACGGTCAGGGCGCCACCGAGTGGGTGTGGCCTCGTGGGTGTGACCGGCAAGGTCACACAGGGACTTGCACTTGGTGTGAGATTCTGAGGTCACTGTCTTGAAATTCTTAGTATGTTTTGAACAAGGGGCCCTCCATTCTCATTTTGCCCTGGGCTCCCGAATTATCCCATCCATGTGGCTTTGAGTCTAGGGAGGTTTATTGGGTGTTGGTGAATGCCAGGTAGAATGGGAAAACGACAGTCCTGCCCTAAATCTGGACAGCTTTTCAAAGGCAGAACCGTGGGAGACAAGACGGCCACAGAAAAATAAATCCGTGATCACCAGCAGCCCAGAGCAGAGGGCGACAGCTGTCGCCACTGCCATGTCAGGTCATCTCGGTATAGGACGGACGGTTGTTGCCTAGCAAAGCTTGTGGTGAAACTGTCCCCAAGTTCTTGACCTCTGGCCATGTGATTAAGCCTTAAACTGAATCTTACTAAAACCCAGTCTGAATAATGGCTCTCTGTGGCCGGTGTTTCCATGGTTTTTTGGGAGGAAAATAGAACCGTCTTCCAACATAGGAAGATGCCGAAGTCCAAGACTGAAGTCACCTCAAATAAGGGAAATCATTTCTGGTGATCGCGAGGGATTCTTGCTCTGCTGTGTCCGTTGAAGTGTGTGTGTGCATGTTTTCTATATGTTGGTTTGCCTTTCTGACTCAAGACATGAAAAAAAATGGATGTTTCATGTTTCTACCAAAAACATCAATTTTATATTCAGTAGAAGGTAGCTTTTTAAGTAACAAAATTATCAAAATTGATACTTAGACACTTTCAGGTGTTTGTGGACATTCTACCAACCCTGTTTGTAGGAAATTTGTTTTCCAATGGGGAAGCATAGAGAAATACAATGGTGAAGTTGCTGCCATGTTAATTCAGTTATCTCCAAGGCAAATCACTTTTTAAGGAATGCAGTGAATTTACAGTTTCTATCTCTGAATTGTCATTCTTGATCTTGGCAATCTCGTGGAGAAATTGGAAAAGTATCATAAGACTGGAGATAAGTAAAATTCCGTTTCCGTAAGTGGGGAGATGAAAGTACTAGATGTAAGTACTAGAGCCTTTATTCTGGTATGCAGGATTTGTCCCAAATGTTTCAGTTTAGTAACTAATAAATAATCACATGGAGCCAGCCTGCAGCCACTGAAGCTATGTTATGCTGAGTTGACTTAACTCACCATTATTGGGTGAGTCAGTTGGGAAAATGGTGGTGCAAAGGCGTTATTTTTATTTAAGTAAAAATATAACAGAATGTATGCTAACATCTTTGTGCATATGATAGTGAAGCTGGGGTTGGGGAGACCAGCTGGACTCAAAAACTAATGGGACAACAAAACAGGCTTGTTTTTATTTCCACCATGAAATAGAAGACAGAACTCATGCTGTCTTGCTTTTTTTCTATTTTATATCTCCTTCTCATTCATTCCTGCCCACATTCCTTTTTAATTTTCATGAAGAAAATTAATTTGAATCAGTTCCTCATATTCAAAGGATTGGCCTGTCATTCTTTTTCATTGTTGGAAATTCAACCATTTTTTTAAAAATTTCTTTTTTCCATTCATTCATCTAATTTTTGGATGACCTTTTGAGATCTCCTTTACATATCACAAAATTCACCCATTTTAAGTATACAGTTCAATGAGTTGGGACGTTTATACAGTTGTGCAATGGCCACCAAATCCAGCATAGAGACTTTGATTACCCCCAGCGAGTTCCCGTCCCTTAGCACGTGCTCCTTACTTGTCCATGTAGCCCCACGTGATCAGCAGCCTATTTTCTGTTTCTGTAGTTTCTCCTTTAACGGAAGCTGCATATCGATGGAATAATTCACTGTCTAGTGTTTTCTGTCTGGCTTCTGTCATCGCGGGTTTTTTTGAGGCCTGTCCATGTGTTGTACGGCTCTGTAGTCTGTTCCTTCATTTTGTTGAGTATTACTCCGTTGCGAGGCTAGACCGCGTCTCATTTATTCACGCACCTGGTGAGGGATATGTGGCTTTCAGCATCCATCCAGTTTTAAGTTTACCACTTTTATTCCTGATCCAAAGTACGGGTTAGAAATAAGTCACTTTTTCCTGGCTACGTCATCCCTACCCCCAGAATCCTACTTGGGAAACACGAACATGCATAGGAAGGGCTTGGAGGAAGCGAGAGGTGAGCTGCCTCCAGCCGTCCCCGGCCTCTGGCCTCTCTCTCTCGCTCCCTCTCTCAGAGCAGTGCAGCAGGTGTTTGGAATTGGACGCTGTGGTATAATCGAGTTAACAGCTCTGACTCTGGGGAAACAGCAAGTCTCTCCCACCTAAAACTAGACAATAGGGGGCACACATTCCTGACTTCTGTCCTGACTCATTTGTCTTCCAGCCAAAAAAATGTAAAAATTTCAATGTTGCCCATTAATGAGCCCATTTTTTTCTACTCACTTACCTCCGCACTGGTTTCGCTAACTAAGTGAAACTTTTGGCAACTCACCAGATTTCGTTCACAAGCTCTTTCCGTCAGTGCCTACCACGCACAGCCCCGTGCTGGCTCCTGGGCGATGGGGAAGCCACCAGACACCAGCCCTGCCTCAGGGAGTGCTGCTCCTGGGAAGCATTGTCAGCTTCTGCTCCATTTGCCTGTTGAAGGGCAGCTGACTTTATAGCTCCAGTAAATTCTCTTTCACATATCTGAGCCCTGAAATTTCATCAGAGTTTGATCACAGTGAGTCTGCCCTAGCAAATACAGCCTATTGTGTACTTTAGTGGGTCGCGTTGATAGTAATGAACATAAGCAGAGTTTTCAATGTCGGGCATTTAGAACCCTTGACCTACTGAAGGTTTTCTCTGGATCTTAAGCACAGAGCCTAATTACCCTTTAGGGTGGCAATAGCTTCTCTTGGCCTGCATGACTACGGTTGACTGCCTCTGCTCTTTGAGACTGACTGGAAGACTTAGGTGTAGTAAATATCCTTACAGCCTCTGCCTACAGGCTTCTCTTAGGATCAAAGTGAAGTCCCATCCTCCCTCTATTTATGGTCTAGGGTCACAGACATCATCCAGCTTAGGAAGATACAGTCCACGTCCTTGCAGTGTTCTGGTGGGCACTCCCATCACGCCCGCAGACTTGGCCACCGCCATCTTGCTCTGTTCCCTGGGTGAGGGGAGGGTGCCTTTTTTTCTGCAGGCTGAAATTCCCCTCTAAGGACTCACCCATTCCTTTTTTTCCCCACAATGTCAGGACATGTGTGATTATATCACAAGTAGAGTGAAACTGACTATGTTTATGTTTTGTCATCTGTAGGGTCAGGAGTTTGTTTTGCTTTTTAAAACAACTGTATGAGATAGAGTTCATACCACGAAGCTCACCCATTCAAGTGAACAACTCAGTGGTTTGTGATCTATTCAGAGTTGTGCAATCATCACCACGATCTACTTTTAGAACATTTCATCACCTCAAGAAAAATTTAAAAAGAAAGAAAGAAAGAAAGAAAGAAAGAAAGAAAGAAAGAAAGAAAGAAAGAAAGAAAGAAAGGAAGAAAGGAAGAAAGAAAGGAAGAAAGAAAGAAAGAAAGAAAGAAAGAAAGAAAGAAAGAAAGAAAGAAAGAAAGAAAGAAACCATACCCAGGGGCAGTCACTCCCCATTCCCCTCCTTTCCAGCCCTAGACAGCCACTAGTGCACCTTCTGTCTCTGTGGATTTGCCTATTCTGGATCTCTCATATACACAGCCCCATACACTATGTGGTCTTCTGTGACTGGTTTCTTCACCTGCTATAATGTTTTTGAGGTTCACCCATATTATCGCATGTATCAGTCATTCATTCTTTTTCATGGCTGAGTAATGTTCCATTGTGTGGATACAACCATTTCATTTGGCCATGCAACAGTGGATGGACATTAGGGCTGTTTCCATCTTTTAGCTATTATGAACAATACTGCTATGAACATACACATACAGGTTTTGGGTCGACTTCATGTTTTCATTTCTTTGGGGCACATACTAGGATTCTTGGGGATCATGTGGGAACTCCACTGAACATCTGGGAAACCAGAGCCGGTGCTTTTCATTCACTTCCTAAAATCTTTGGGAGCCTAAGGAAACAAGGATATTTTGCATAGATATCTCAGACCTTCAAAGCCAAGTCCCTTTGCTATTCAGGCCTATCTCAAAATGTTATCAGAGACTTGATGCAGGAGAATGTTATGCATGAGATACCACAGAGAAGGAATGAAGAAGAAACTGTCCGAAGGGCTGTTGGTACAGCTCAGGTAGTGGTGATTACATGGGGTTTTATGATGGGGAACCAGGGCTGTGTCTTATCCAACCTGATGTACTTCTGTACTGCCCTCAGGATAGTAAAAATTGTTGGGTGTGTTCAGTAGTGTGTGCCTTTTTCTTTTTCTTTCTTTTTTATTTTACTTTTATTTACTTTACTTTTTTTTTTTTTTTAAAATTTCAAGTCAGCTCCACGCCCAGCATGGGGTTTGAACTCATGACCCTGAGATTAAGAGTTGCATGCTCTGTGGACTGAGCCAGCCAGGTGCTCCAGTGTGTGCCTTTCTCTGAACAGTTTTAAGACACCAGCTTTTTTGAGTTCAGGCATTGTATTTCCAGAACTGTCCACTCTGCCAGGATTTGCTTTCTTAGAAAGTAGGAAGTCCTGTGAAGAGCGTGATCTGAAACCAAGAAGCACTTGCTTTCTGTATTGAATCCATTTTTTGTTCTCTCATTTGAGTCAGTATTTACCGATCTTTAAGAATTAAATTACTGTTTGAATAAAGCTTAGATCAAGGATTAAATGAGTAAGTCTCCAGCAATAAACCATTGCTAAACTAAACTTTTGTCTGTGGGAAGGACCTGTTGAAATGGTACCTTGAAGTTTTGTAAGAATGTATTTTCCCCCATATTCCCTGATATTTAATTATTTCTTACTCTGTACAGAAGAGGGACATAACCATGAAAAAAGATAACCAATGAATTGTACATATATATAAATTACCTTTTAATATTTTTTTAATATCTTTTTTAAATATTTTATTTATTTGACAGACAGAGATCACAAGTAGGCAGAGAGGCAGGCAGAGAGAGGAGGAAGCAGGCTCCCCGCTGAGCAGAGAGTCCGATGCGGGGCTCGATCCCAGGACCCTGGGATCATGACCTGAGCTGAAGGCAGAGGCTTTAACCCACTGAGCCACCCAGGTGCCCCGTACGTTTTAATATTTTGTAGAATTTAAAACCAGTTGTCTTATTTTTCACCCCCAATAGTTTTGTGGAGTAGGTTGCTGGGAATGATAGAAAAGGAAATGGGAAGCCCAAACTAGACAAATCATAGAATTTCCTTGAGCCTCCATTTCCTTATCTATAAAATGGGTACACTGATAAATCAGAGAGCATTGTCAATACCAAGTAATGTGCAACATACTTAAGTCTGAAAAGTGTGATGCAAAAGTTTGAGTTGTTTTTTTTTTTAACTAAAATACAATACTCACGTAAGGTAATGATTTACCCCAACACTTTTCTACCAGGATATTTACCAGCATAAAGAAGAAAATTACTGTTTTCCATTATCTCTAACTGAGAACATCCTCTGGGGTGTTAATTGTCCGACCACTTTGAAAAGCAATTTGTTAATATCTGGGAAAGCTAGAGGTGTGCTGTTAGACTGATGTAGCAATTCCAATGCCAGTGGTCATTAATGGTCTTTAAGTCATACAGAAGAATACTTTTCTGCCCTTAGAATGACTGGATGCATAAAATTTCAAAAAATAGTGAGTGTAGAAAGGAAATCATAAAAGGATTCAAATATTATTTATATACATCTTTACAACTAAAGACTTATATGTTGTCAGTGAATACAGATACATACACTAGAAAAGTAGAAGAAAACACGCGAATTTCAACCTCAGATTGGAGAAGTGACTTCAATATCTATAATAGGTTATTCCTTAAAACACACACACACACACACACACACACACAGCGGGGCGCCTGGGTGGCTCAGTCAGTTAAGCATCTGCCTTCAGCTCAGGTCATGATCTCAGGGTCCTGGAATCAAGCCCCGCATCGGGCTCCCTGCTCAGTGGAGAACCTGCTTTTCGCTCTCCCTCTGCCATTCTTCTGACTTGTGCTCTCTGGTTCACTCTCTTTGTCAAATAAATAAATATATTTTTTTTTAAAAACCCACAAAGCAAACATGACTAAACATCAATGAGGTAAAACATTTTGTATGTTTTGTATATTTAAAATATTTCAGAAATTTTAAAAAGTTTGGTGGCTTATCATCCAGACTATTTCCTAAGCATAGAGATACACTCTTCTTGTCTTATACAATTTGTTTTCTGCCATACATATTTTTGTTGATTGTGCATATTATAAACATCTTTTTGTCACTCCATATACTTTCTCAGTGTTCTTCCTGGCCCCCCTAAGTCTTTCTGCTACAATGTAATTACTTGTCTTTCTGTTACAATGTAATTACTTGCTCAGAGAAGAATTTTTAGAAGAAACAAAATGGCTGGTGCTTCCTCTTAATATTTTACAATGATTTTCTATTTATTCATTTGTAATTCAAAGTGATTTCTCTCCAGTTGCCTCAGTTGACAAAGAAGTCAGGCGGAGGCCCTAAGAGGGGAAGGGGGCTTGGTTCTCACTGTGAGTCAAAGTGATTTCTCATTCTCTTCCGATATATTTGGTCCCTGACACTGAAGGACTCATAACCTAAAAGCAGAGGCAAAATTAAAGTCTGGTTTAATCAGGGCACAAAGAATCCATTGAGTTTCTAAGCAATTCCTCAAATCTGGGCATTCACAATGTGGAACTTTAACTTACTATTTCCAAAAATAACCATCAAACAAGTGTCAGTTGGGAAGAGAATTCTCCCATCCTGGTGGGCCTCATTCAGTCACTGGCTGCTGCCCATGACTCCCTTCAATTTTTCCTGTGCCCCAGGATGCCCTGCGCTTTGCCTGTGTCCCAGGAGGCCCTACGGTTTGCCTGTGTCCCAGGAGGCCCTACGGTTTGCCTGTGTCCCAGGAGGCCCTGCGGTTCCCTGTGTCCCTGGAGGCCCTGCGGTTCCCTGTGTCCCTGGACTCCCTTTAGTGTTTCCTGTGTCCGAGGCTGTCGGCGCTTCAGCCGAAAGTGGCCCAGGGGCCTTGTGAGGCTTTGCTGTCCCCTCTGTTCTTGGATGCATTCCTGTTCTGGGTTCTTGAGATGCACCAGTTAAGACAATTAAAGCTCCGTGCTGCGCTAGGGTTTCCATTCCGTAATCTCTAGTGGGTAACGTGTCCTTTTACAAATTTGAACTATTTTCCTTGTTGCAGAAACATCCTCTAGATAGATAAGCACAATACCGAGCTAGCAGGACCCTTACAAGCACTGAGAGTAATTCCGGGATCTTGGAATGGGAAAAGTAAGGCCCAGGCAGTGACTTCGGCCTCCGTCTTGGTTGCCCTCATTCCCGTCTGAGGTTATGCTGGCATGAATGTAGCTCCAAGGTAGAGCTTCCCAGTTTCCTATGGAATCGTAATGAGTGATTGGTAAAGGCTGGTCTGTGATCCGCAGTAAGATTTGCTGCCTCTGGTCGAGGGCCAGGGAAGGAGTGCTCCCAGCTTTGTCCCTACACTGGTGCGTGATGGGGCCAGTCACCTGACTCCCTCGATGGCCCGTGTTTCACCTCCATGATGAGCAGTTGGAGTTGACCCCTATAGTTCATTTCTTCTCTGTGGATTGGTATTTAAGGGCTGGAATTATAGTGTGAATTTAAAGAATACGGAGGATCTTTTACTAAATGCCTTGGATACAACTGGTTCAATATTTGGAAATAAGTCTGTTTAGATCTTCATGGACTATCACAGCCAAAAATAAATGTCAGATCAAATAGTTAAGAATAAAAATTAGTTACGGAAAAACAATGACCTATGTTTTCTGCAAGGTGGAAACTAAGGATAGAAGGATGCATTTTCTAACTCGAACTTCATGAAAGAAATCATAGTTCTTCATAATAATTTAAAGCTCCAATGAGCTAAAAATAAGAGCAAGAAAACTGGGGAAAATGGTCATTCTAAATGGACTAGGAAAGACATTATTCTATTTAATATATGAAGAGCTCATGAAAATCAATATGCAAGAGATAAATGGGCAGTAGATAAAAAGGAAAGTCGGGAAGAAAAAGCAATAGTTTAATGAATGTTAAAAATATCCAACTTTACTTGTCACCCTGAAAAATGCAAATTAAAACAATGAGATACACATTTAATGAAGAGTGAGTCTTGTTTTCCTTGTTCTTAAGTGAGAATTCTTATTTTTGACAGACATGTGAGGAAATGGGTATTTTTTGTATTTTCCTGGAAGAATGTAAATAACTACAAGCCTTTTGGAAATGGATTTGGTGATATTTACCAGATACCTTAAACTGCTCCTTGAACCCAGAAATCCTACCCATGCTAAGGAAATAACGGGAAAAAAAAAAACAAAACAAAAAAAAAACAGAAGAAAAGTTACTCCCCAAATTATTAATCATTGCTTTATTTATTATTAAAAAGACAAAAAGAAGTCTAAACAGACAACAGTGAGGCAGAAAGGTAATAAATAACTGAAGAGTTATCCTGTGATAAATGGACATTGAAAATTATCTCACTAAAGTGGAAGAAAAGGACATATGAAATTGATTCAACCTAAGAACTCAACTATATTTAAAAACAAAAAGCCTTCTGCAATGGCTGTACCTAGCAAAGAAAAAAAATTAAAAGTCTGTGCATTCACCAAAGACACCGTCTTTGACGGTTATAGGTGCTAAAATTTCTACATTTTAGAATTTTACAAATTTTCTATAATGAGTGTGAATTACTGTTATGATGGGGAGGAGATTATCTTTAAAAATATTCCATGACTATGACTCAGTGACTTACATAGTATAATTTCCTTTACTTTTACCAGGTTTGTGTTTTCTTTTATATTTGTATTCTTATTTTTTTAGATTTGTATTTTAATAGAAGAGTCTTTGTTTAAAACCAAACCAACCAACCAAACAAACAAAAAACCAGTCCACTCTGGTCCCAACCAATATCTGAGCTCCGCCGAGGAGGTTTAAGCAGGTAATTTGCTTTCATTTTAGTTGTTTTCATGTCAGTTTGATATATGGCCTCATGCAATTTTAGCATTTGTAGAAGAGGATTCCATGCTCATTACACAACGTGATGGCTTAGGGAGGAATCATGGGGGTTATCTGCATGGCTTTTGCAAGGAGAACAAATTGTTAGGTCACCTGCCCTGTGCTTTCTGTAATGGGAAAGAAACCTAGGACAGTGTCAGTTCATACTGTCGCTTTTGCATTTTGCTTTTGATGATTCAGAGTTATTGCTATGAAGATCAAATTACATTAGGTCATCTAGAGATGCAGACTGGACCAACATTTATTGACCATCTATTTATTCTGTAAGAAATGGATGGGGTGGGGGTTCATCCTGGGCCGGGAAATCTTACTCAGTATGTGCTGTAGTTTGTCGAGCATAGTTCTGACCCACATAAGAGACAGAGAGGGGGGTGCGTGCCTGGGTGGCTCAGTGGGTTAAGCCTCTGCCTTTGGCTCAGGTCATGATCCCAGGGTCCTGGGATCAAGCCCCGCATCGGGCTCTCTGCTCAGCCAGGAGCCTGCTTCTTCCTTTCTCTCTCTCTGCCTGCCTCTCTGCCTTCTTGTGATCTCTGTCAAATAAATAAATAAAAATCTTTATTTAAAAAAAAAAAAGACACAGAGTGGGGGCCTGAGAGAATCCCCTGTCCTTACCTTCAGAACCTAAAGCAATGGTATAAAGTTAGAACAAGACATATGAATCAGTGAATCTTTAACTGAATGGATGAACAAGTAGCTTCATGGGCAGCCTAATGAATGAATAAAGCTATCAACGGGTTAATGAATATTTGCTCAGATCCAAGAATACCTGTCCCGGACATTGAAAAGAACATCACTGCTCTCACCAAGCAGAGAAAGAAAAAGAGAAGAGGCTGTGTTTCGCGGTTTATCGCTGCTGTTATTTAATGAAACTTTTCGAGGAATAGTCCTTCCGTAATGACCCCAAAAGCGTTGTTCCTGTCTGAATACTTCAATATTCTGTGGTCATATTTCAGACCTCTCTAGCAACAAGGATACTGTAAGTCAACTTATTTTGGGGCCCTCACAGCCAGCAGTCCTGTCTTCAATAAATGATTCATGTCAGGAAAGCATTTGAGTGCATTTCTTTTCTAATAAGTCTCTCTTCAGGTCCATTATGCATGAATCAAGTCAGAGAAATTGCCTGGGTTCATTGGCATCCCTTTATGAAAATCAAAGAAATGAATGATTTAAAATCTAGCCTTATTGATCTCCCACCTTCCACATACTCTTTACCAGAAAAGGAAGAGTTGGCAGCAACAGGGCCTCCGAGAACCCAAGGGTCAAGGGTGCTTAAAGAACATGAGGAGGACAGAGAGGGATCCAGCAGAGTAAGGAGCCCCCTCACTGGTGCCCGAGGCACAGAAGAAAAAGGCCACTTGCTTATTTCACCCAAAATTGGTTCCCCCAAGTGGACCCTCATGGAACCCTCCCCCGACACACACAACGAGCCCCAGTGATAATGACAGAGCCAGTGGACTGCCTCCTCTAAGCCCTACTCCCTGGTCGAAACCCCAGGGTATTAATGCCATGGCCATTTCTACGGATCCCAAGCACCATGGTTGATGCAATAGGGAGAAGCAGCCCCATTTCCCATTTTCTGAGCCACAAACTTGAGCGCAACAGAGCCCGTGCACATGCCTTACCTCACTGAACTCTCCCACTGCCCTTATCTGTGGCCAGTGGTCAAATCCCACGGACAGATGGGGAAGCTGGCACTGTTGGAGGCCGAGCACCCAAGCCGAGGAGGACACGTGGATGATTGAGAGTCCAACGCAGACCCAAGTCAACACTGGTGCTTCCATCTCTCTACTTCCATTTTTGACCACCGCTGAACTCATGAAGGCTCTAATCCAGCTGATACAAGCCGATGCAAGAGAAGCTTCCAATCAACGTAGCGCCCCCTCGCCTGGGTGCAAACAGACTAGGTGAGCTGTTGTGTGGAAGAGAATCCTACGTCCATGTGGTTTTGTTCCGTAGCCTTCAGGCTCTGGCTGCTACCATGTCACTTCTTCTTGGCCTTATCACTTCATATCTAATGCTTGCAGCTTCCCCAGGACTCGCAGTTGGGCCATTTGTCAGAGGCTGGTGACCTCTGTTGGCTACAGGCCCTGCTGCCATGGCCCCAGACGCGGTTGTTCTGCGCGTAATGGGCACTCCTGATGGAGCCATCGACCCGGACAGACTAGGTGGGCTGGGCCAGAGTAAGTAAAAAGAGATTCGTGTGATCTTATCAACTTTACTGGAAAATCAATGCCAGAGAACGGGCTCGGCTATCTCCGGTGGGTCAGTACCCCAACCCCACAGTGTCCTGGCCTGGCCACTTCCAGACCACGTGGGGCTGTTTGGCCAAACTGGAGCCTGCTTAAAGTTGAGAGCTCCTAGATACTGAAGAGATTAGGGTTGTACCCCCTCCCCCAATGGGTATGGAGAATGAAAACTTTAAACTATAAAATACGTATAAGGAAATTTCCAACGAAGTTTTAAATTTGGCTGTAAGTCTTCTTTTAAGGGCTTTTCATTATTTGTTTTTGATTGATTTTGAAATATTAAAGATCAGATTTTATGAAAAAAATTTAGACACCATGACTCACTGGTGACCTAAGTTGCACCGTAAGTTGGCCCCAACCTCCCCCTGCTCAGAAGTCAGCCCCCTGCAAATTGCTTCCTGGTGGATACAGACATACCTTTTATCTGCTTATTCTTAACTTATTCCATATCGCTGGGGAAGTACTGGCAAGTTCAGGGGCACCAGGACGACCGTGGTCTTGATCTTGCTAACACTGCTTTTTCTTTCTCTTCAGCAATGTAAAGGCAAAAATCCGTATCATGAGTTCAACTTCTTTCTCCCATACAGTTGAGAGAGCTAATGAACTAAAGAGGGCCTCAGAATCAATGAATTTGAACAATCTTACTTGAGGACAGGAATGGGGACAAAATCAATTAAAACTCGTGAGTCGACTTTGGGGGGGTCTTACGACTCACTTCCCCTCAGGGTCATCCCGGATTGTGTGGATGACAGAAAAGGTCCAGACAAGGAATCTTATTAAAACAAACAGAAGAGGGGGGGACTGGCTGGCTCAGTGGTAGGGCGGGCAACTCTTGATCTCGGGGTGTGTGAGTTCGAGCCCCATGTTGGGTGTAGAGATTACTTAAAACCAACAGAAGAAACTGCGAGAACCACAGTGGAAAGATTAGTAAGACAAGATGGTAGATGGTTTGGGGTCATGGGCAAAGCCGCTGAAGGGGAAGGAGACACACCAGGCAGCCTGGGAGCACCAGCCGGCTTGAACTAAAGAGCTCCTTCCTGCCGGTGGAGCTGGGTGCTCTCTTTCTGTGCATTCTGCATGTAAGCATCACACCACTCCTGGAAGGAGGGGATTATTACCGCCATCACACAGACACACAAACTGAGGCTGAGATGAGAAGCCCAAGGTCACGCAGTCAGTAAGTGGGGATTTAAACCCAGCGTCTCCCCACAGAGTGGCTCCGTGGCTGGCTTGGCCACGCCGCTTGTCACGGCCCGCGTGGGAAGGAGAGAAGTGGGCACCGTGAGACCGCAGGCCTGACCACGTTGCCTTGGTGACGGGAGGACTGGAGTAGGAGGTGGTTTATATACTGAATAAAGCTCTCTTTTTTGTGTTTCGGTGCCGGCTGGTGCTGCATCTGCCTCACGCCAGCTTCTGTAGGCCCAGAGCTGGTTCGGGGCCTCGGAGGCCTCGGAGAGGCCTGAGGGGATAAGTGCCCAGGATATCCTCAGTTTCCACGTATTTCCACACGTGTTCCCCGTCACAGGTGTGTCACTGACCGGTAGCCGCCACCCCGCAGCGGCAACAGCGGAAGAGAGACACCAATTTCCATGCAAACATCCGTCCTGCTTCCCTTCCCTATTTGAAGAGCTTTCCTTATTAATTGGAATATTCTTATTTAAAGCAGGAATGTCGATGCTTCCCCGTTTGGAAGATTAGTTGCCCTCATTTCACCTCCGTTTTTGGTTTCATGGTACTGGACTTTCGGGAAACTTCCAGAAATTGAACATCACGTAACAAGGCATTTTCCAGAATCCCCAGCAAAATAATTCACACGCTCTGGGCTGTCAGGAAGGCAGCCAGCCGGGTGGCTCCCTGAGACTGCACGCTGTGAGGTCAGAGCCCCCCACGGCCCTGTGACCGCGGGAGAGCTGGACTGGGGTTTAGAAAGGGCAGACATGGCTCCAGAAAGAAGGTGTGACTGAAGCTGTGGGGGGACCGACCAGCAGGGAGGTCGCTCACACCTCAGGGTCACCCCAACATCCAAAATGGGACCATGAATTGGCATGGTGTTCTGAAGGCCCAAGTTCATGGGAAGCCTCGCTACCTCGGCCTTCCTGGGTCCAAAGCAGTATCGTGGCAGTCAGAGCCCGAGCCTGGGTCTCAGACATTTACTTACCCTTTGACCTTTACATGCTCCCTAGTCTAACTAACCCCGTTTCCTCATCTGTAAAGTGGGGGAACGGTGACTCCCATGTGGGCTTTTGTCACAGGGAATGACGTAATGTGTGTAGAACGTTGGTGTGCGGGTCCCGTTGCACTGGTTACTACTCGGAAAATCTCCTGTTTGCCTCTGGACGTTTTCATCTCGTACTTGTTACCGCTACAGAAGGCCTTAGAGAGTATCTAATTTAATCTCCTTCCATCTCTGTTCTCCAGACAGAAAAAGTTGCCTAGGTTATCCGTCGGCGTTTGCCTCTGAGTCTTGGTCTTCTTGGATTCGAAGAAAAGCTCTTCAGAAAGTCTTTTTCTCATATGAGCTGCTCAGAACCCACTACGGAATACAAAGTTAGACGCCTCATTTCCTACAGACTTAAGTTTTTATCGTCCTAAAATTAGACGTCGGGGACAGAGGCTTTGGGTTATCACTCAGAGGATGGAAGGAAAGCGTTGAGCGTGATTGATGACTTCTTCGGAGCTTGGTTTGGCTTAACGGACATCCTGTCCGGGGCCGGGGTGTTGGACAGAGGACCGGGCCATCGAATTGTAACGGAAGCTAATTGTGATGGGCTTCTGGCGAACCATGTGATGGGCATGATTTCTCCAGTTGAGCGCTGTTTCAGTCAGAGCTGGTCCCAGAGCCAGTTACATTTGGTCTAGAACACTTTCTCTCCTGTCTTGTTTTGGGCCTTGAGCCAGTCTACGTCTCAGGAATCCAAAAACTAAATTTATCCTTGTTCGCCAGGACCAAGTGCTCAGTGTCTGCCTCAGGCTTCCCCAGGTTAGTCGCTGCCCTCTTGGAGATCTCTGCGGAATTCATTCAGCCTCCCAGAGAAGGCGGAATCTGACTGCTCCAAGAGCAGAACACACCTCACTCGCTTTCCCTGGGGCTGCATCCGTGTGCCTCTCCTCGGGGGCCGCTGGCCGCCCCGGGCATTCTGTGCCTTGCCGACCGAAAATACTGGTGCAGAGACGAGCTCACCAGCCAACCCCATGTTTGCTTAGTCCACGCTGCTCTCTGCCAATCCCTGTAGTCTTCCTTTTCTTTTCATCTGGTCAGCCGAGCCCCTTTGAGAGCCCCCTCTGTGCAGGAGCCCAGGAAGAGGGAAGGAGCCGGATCCCCTGAATGAGGAGACGCCACGGAGAACCTCGGGTGGGTGAGGGCATCGGTTTTCTGTATGAGAACCAGAGATGGTTTGATCTGTAAGGGATCTCAGAACTCACACACTCCGCTTCTTCCTAAGGAGGAAGATGTTGAAAGAGGCAGGCCAAGCCCAGACCCAGGTTGGCTGACTTGTCTGAGTGCGTGGGGGTTGTGTGTGTGGGATGGGGGGGTGTGTACATAAAGCCCCTGCTGTTAGTGCTTTCCTAAGGCTTTCTTTGCTGCCAGTACTTTTTCTATACTTGATTTTAAAGTTGTGAACCATATACATATATATACACACACACACACAAACATATGTATATATATATATATATATATATATGAAAAATTTGGGGTCCTTTATCTCATAATAGCATATTGACAATATACTCATTTTACTACAAACCTATTATAGTGATACTTATTCAACCGTGTGGGTTTCCCATAATTCACTTTATTGTTTCCTCATGTTGGAAATGTAAGCAGTTTCTAATTTTAGGTGCTTATAAATCATGCTTGCTGAAGATCTTCGGGCAGAGAGAAGTCTTCTAAAAGTTAATTTTGACCTTAAGAGAGTTTTCTCAGAAGCCGCGTTACTAGATGAAGCGGTGTGAAGATGTGTAAGGTCGCTCTAAAAAGCCCACGTGGTTGTTCTCACACTGAGGCTAGGAGCCCCACGTGACCTCATCTCTTTCAGCATGGAGTCTTAGTATTTTCCTTTGGAATGTAAAAAATGGGTTTTGGTTTGTTGGTTTAGTATTTGCAAAACCTTTTCTCTCTTTTCTGTTTGGTGACCTGTTCTGGTGTTTGGAGTTAAAAGAGCCTAAGTAAGGGGTTGTTTTGATTTCGGTGATGATACTAAGTTGGTCATGGGTATTATTTTAGCAATTCACTTGGACTGACTGATTTCTTTGGAAGAAAGTCCTGCTTCTTCTAAAACCCGGACCTGGTTCAGTGCCTTAACGTACATGCAGCAAACAAGCCAGCCCTTCAGGCACAAGTGAATGCAGGAGCTATTCCCCTTTCTCTCTTCCTGAGTGTAACTGAAGGTCGTGTTTATTTCATAGTTTCGGAAGATTGACGAATGCAAACTCTTGTCAGTCTTCACTGAGGGTCTCCTGTTTGTCGCCTAATTGAGTGCTTTACGTGGAAGCTCTCTGTGTCTATTTGGAGGACGATGCAGTTTGAATTCTCTCATGGGGACATTCCGAGCTTTCTTTATTTGTTTATGTTTCCACTGGAGGAGGTCAGTGGCATATGGCACCATCTGCTCGACCACACAGAACTCGCTTCAGGAGTCCCTGGGAGTGGAGCTAGGCTGCTGTGAGCAGGGCTGCCACTCTGTGTCCGCTCACTTCCCGGTTAGAAACAGCCGCGAGCACTCTGTGGCTTGCACTTTCTCTTGTTCTGAGGTCCACTTCTTCATCCCCACGCCTGCAAGGATTGTGCCAGAGTTCAGAAGGTAAAGACTACGGGAGCTTTTGTGAACGCATCGCATCCCGTGTCTGAGTCACTCGCGGAAAAGGAGAGGTTAGAATTAAAACAGCTGGGGGAGGAAATGTTTTAACACACTTGAAGGTAAATTAAAGAAAATGTCAGGCTCTGGAAATGTAGTGAGAAAAAAACTAAGTCGACTTATTTCTCACTGCTTTCCCAGAAATGCCAGAGTAACACATCTTAGCTGCCCCCCTTGGCCTCCTTTTTTTCTTGCAACCATGGAAAAATTCTCCCGTTATTTGGGCTCTCCCTGTGTTCCAGGCACTCTCCTAAGGGTTTGACGTTCGTTTGGAATGTAAAAAATAGGTTTGGTTTTGTTTGCTCAGTATTTACGTTTCTTGATTAGCCTTGATCGGCACAGAACCCTCGCGTTGATTTCACCGACAAGGAAGTGATTTCTAGAGCTGTCAAGCGGCTGAGCCTGGACTTCTAGCTGGAGCTGCCTGACTCGAAAGGTTCCCTTAGCCTTTCCTGGTCTCTAACGGTTGTGCTGTATGGCCTTTCCCAAGCACCCGTGCCTGCATGCAAGGTGGCCCCCAGTGGCCTCCGCGTTGCAGAATTTCTCTTGTCTGTGGCTCTTGGGCTGGATTATCTCCTCTGCGCTCCCCTGCCAGCACTCCTGTCCTTTCTCCTCAAGTCGGAGAGCGATGTGCTTGTTCTCCACCAGCCACCTGTGGTTTCTCCCCTCGTGCACCACCTGTGTCCATCATCTGATCACATCTAACCGCAAGGCAGGCCAGGAAGGGGGTCCGTCCACCTCTCTGCCCCAGGAAGGGGAAGATCTCCTTCTCATTAGCGAAAAGAATAATAGAGCAGAGGAGAAAAAAGAAAGCACCATAATTCTTCTGCCAGAAACTAGCCACTATTAATAGATGTGGCTGTGACTACAGAAATAGATGGAGACGTGAAAGGTACAAATATACACATTATTATTTTACAAACCTGAATCATGCTTCTTTGCTAGCCGTTTTGACTCAGTATATTCTTACATTCTTCAAAGGCCTGTACTCGCTGGTTTAATGTGTCTGTTGTACAGTTGGTTCACGGTCATTCAGCATCCCTTATGCGTAACCCCTAGGTCTCTCCCATCCTTGTATGAACGACCTTTTTAGGTCTTAGGTCCTGGTGGTACACAGGGAGACTCCTTCCACTGCGTAAGGAGGCTCCGCCAACACTAATGACAGATGTTTCAAGCAGCTGGGAACCAATTTAACATAGACTCATGGGTAACCACATGCCCTCAAGGACTGCCAGAGACTTTGTCAAATGATGAGTTAAACTCCAAGTCTACTAAACCCTCAGTGGCTGGGAAGTAAAGGTAATTTGGAGTGACCCATTCTCCTTGAACCTATTACGAGCCCCGGTAACAGGAGCTTTTCATCTATATTTAAAACGCTGGTTCAGTCATTTTCAGATGATGTGTATTAAGCTCATGGGTCAGACTTGACCTTCGGAAAAATTCAAATAATGTATACAGATTGGTTTCCTGGCATTTTTTCCCCCTGTTCTTTATGCTTTCCTTTAAAATGTCTTCGTGTGTCAGCAGTTCCTCCTCGATGTCCGCCTCACTCACCAGACTGTGATTGGCCTGAGCTTTAATATCTGGCAAGTGCTCCCCGCCTTCTGTTCTCACCCACAACCAGCTTGTGCTTCAAGTCCCGATCACGTCACTTCTTCCCTCTGTCTCCTCCTCACACCTGACCTGTGTTGGCCACTTGCAGCTGGACTTCACTTGTGCACAGGTGGGAAGGGAATGCCCAATAGGGTTGGGCTTGAATTCTGCACCTGTCGTACCTGGAGCTGGCGCTCGGGGCCGGCGGGTGAGTGCCGGGGAGGGCGGCGTCGGACTCTTCATTGTGTAAGAACCCACGACAGATAACGGGCCCAAGGCTTCCTCACGGCTGCTCTTGATGATAAGAAATATCTCTGTTCACAGAAACAGGACAGGGCAACAGCTTCATGGCTATTTGTTGGTTTGTAAACTCCATCGATTACTGCTCTCAACGTCTGAAAAATAAGATTCTTTGTCATTTCCTTGCTTCACATAAACGACGGAAGTGAATTTGCTGGAAAGGTTCTCCCCCTAACATTCTAGGTAGTCACCAATCCGAGAGGGAAAGAGGCAAAGTATTTTAAAATATTTTCACTCTACCTGCGTTCACCACTGGAAAAATCTTTATGCCAACTTTTCCCCATATGGCACTAAATTGGCTGATTCCCACATTCCAGAAAAAGCTCTTTTATTCAGTACAGGTAGGGTGGTTCCCCAGACTTCCATCTGGAATAAACTTAAGACACACGACACATATTCACCCAGTAGACGCCTCCTTAAATAATTTAGCCTCGTGTCTCTTTTGCTAATCAGTCCTAGGACAAAGTCAGTAAAATTGTTTAATAACCTCATGGCACTGCTAACCTTTCCTTTTTTAGGCAATTCCTTGGCTAGTCCTATATTTTGCTCTTGCCTACACAATTGAGAATCAGTTTAAGTTAAAAAAAAAAAAAAGAAAAGCAATAGTTTCCTTGGAATCATTTTTTAAAAAGATTTTATTTATTTGTCAGAGAGAGAGGGAGTGTGCATAAGTGGGGGAGGGGCAGAGGGAGAAGCAGGCTCCCCGCTGAGCCAGGGACCCCATGCGGGACTCGATCCCAGGACCCTGGGATCATGACCTGAGCTGAAGGCAGAGGCTTACCTGACTGAGCCCCCCAGGGTCCTACCTCCTTGGAATCTTGGTCCCTCTTTATTGATAGAGAAAGAGAGACTCAGAAGAGTGGTTTTACCTGAAGATACATGACCAGTAAGAGGTACGGCAGAACTTCAAACCCAGCCAGCTGAACCCACAGTCCGCCACCACCACACCAATCTAGGAAGGGAGCTTGAGGAAGTGCGGGCAGAACCAAACCACCCAAAACCCATCTGCCTGTGATTCCCCTGAACCATCACTGGTGTGGCGTTAGAGGCTCGATCCATGTGCTACTAGTAAGGGTTTTACTCAGTGGCATGGTAGTCCCTTGTCTTTTACAAGGAAAAAAAATCTTACATTTCCTTTTTAACACCCTACTCCTGCCTGGAAACTGAGGAAGACTGCATTTTATCCCCTGCATTTGCAATGCCAGTTGACCTCCTTTTCTTAGTGTTAAGTCAGCATAGCAGAGGATTTGCCGAATACTCCACAAATCCTAGATCCCAGAATCCTAGTGAAGAACCATCCTTCTTCTGGCCAGATTGTATGGAAGCGTTTAGTAGCTAATGTAGGGACAGTGAATAAAGCACATGAATATTCAACATCATCCTATCGCTGCTGCCAAACTGTAAACCAATGTACATCACTCCTCTTTCTGTGGCTCCTTGAAGTCAAGTGCACGGAGAGTGGGCGGCCAGCTCAATGCCTACTCGTTAGCGAGAGGCAGGGTATGTTAGAACTGGGTGTGTCTTAAAGAGCCGGACAACCTGGGGATGTCTGTGGGACATGCCGCCTGAGAAAGGGCAGAGATGCGGTACATCGGTCTCTGCAGGGGCCTGGGTTTGTGCCTGAGAGCAGGTCTTCTAGGAGAGTGGGGTGTCTCAGCTGACTCCAGAGAAGGCAGGCCTAAGGTTAATTTTCATTTCCCCCCATCAGAAATGTATGGAAACTATGCATGAGTACTGTGTCCCTTCCAGATGGTCTAAGCAAGGGTAAATGTTCTGGAAGAACATACCTTATGTCTGTCCTCCTGCCCAAGACTATCTTCAAAACCAGTCTGGGTGGCCAGACACAAGCCCCGTTCCGCACTTGGAGCTTCGCTTTTGACTCTGAACTTCAGTGAAGGCTCCACTAATTTTTGTGTTTGGGGTCATCTCCGGGCTGCTCTGTACAGCCCAAGAGGACACCCCCCACCCCCGGTTCACAGCCCAGGAGCAAAGCAGCCCAAGCAGGTGCATAAGAAAGACCTCAGGAGTAAAACCGAGAGCTACGATTAGTTATGGTCCATGACAACTGTATGCAAATCACCCAACCCATGAGTCATCTCAGTTTCTTATTCTGAAAAATGGGATAATAATAATACTCATTATTCACGGGGTTCATGGGAGGCTTAAAATGGTGAAGTAGATGTGAAACTGTTACATAGATTCTTTAGTGTTATTACTAAAGACTGCAGGGAAGTCCAGGGTCTCCCGGCTCTGACCGTAGGGAGTTCGTCCTAAAGCTTGAGCTCGTTTCTGGGCAAGTTTGCGGTGAGATTCTGCTTGCAGGGGCACGAGGCTGTGATGGCTGACCGCCTCAGCTTTATTTATTTTCCCATCAGAGTATTCTCATCTCCTGCCTTTACACTTTTCCCCCAGGCTTGATTCGCCACACCGTGAAGTCATATCATTATGCCATTTTGGGGTTGGAGACTGTGAGTCTGGTTGCTATGCGTGTTTTGAGTTTCTTTCTGATTTTAGAATATGTGCACGTATGTGTGTTCACACACCTGTATATGCGAGTGTGTGTGTGTGTGTGTGCATGTGTGTGTCAGGGGTGCGATGGGGGTGGTTCTCTTGCCTTCATTGTTGGTTATTTGTGTTTGCGCATATCTCAGAGTCCCTTCCTTGCCCACCTTCATTAAAGTGTTCCACCTGTATATATACATTTTTTTCAAATTAAGCTCCAACTATGTGCCAATGACTGTTCCAATGGTTGGGGAGAAAATGATGATTTTCAAGGTAATTGTGTCCCCGGGAGAAGTGACAGTGCGGTGCGGGACGGCAAACAACTGGACAAGTGCCAGGAGAGGACACCCCGTGGCATGCTAGTACAGGGACTTTGGGAAGGAGAGCCCACGCCAGGGACCAACCTGATCTCACCCAGGCCAGGCTTGCCAGGAGAAGAGACGTGGTGGGCGCGGGATCTAGAGGATGGGAAGTGGAAGCAGGTGGGGAGAGGGTCTTCAAGCAGAGATGGCAGCAGGAGGGAAGGCCCAGAAACACAGCCGCTGCTGTGAGCCCCAGGGACAGGGGCCGGCCCAGTGGCTGTGCAGTACGACTCTGGAGAAGCTATGGAACCCTGGCCAAGTGGCTTGACCTCTAGGATCTCGGTTCCCCCCTCTAATAGCAGCAACTACCTTGCGGGGCGTTAGGACGATTAAAGGAACTATTCATTTTTAAGGGTTGACACTGGGCCTGAATGAGTGAGCTCTATGTAAATCCTGAATACAAATAAACCAGCTCACGTACAAGACGTTGAATCTTCAGAGCATCTTTTTAAGAGTTTTTTTTTTTTCCTGACTAAAAGCACAGACGGTTTTTTGTAACATGTATCATTGGTTTGTATTCTAGACGCTCTCCCGAGTGCTGGGCCTTTTTCCCCTCCGGAAGGATTCTCCCGCGAGTATCTATTTGTCGGGATAAAAGCAACCGCGCGCCATGGACCTCATCGGGTTGCTGAAGTCTCAGTTCCTGTGCCATCTCGTCTTCTGTTACGTGTTCATCGCCTCGGGGCTCATAATAAACACCATCCAGCTCTGCACTCTCCCGCTCTGGCCGGTCAACAAGCAGCTCTTCAGGAAGATCAACTGCAGACTGTCCTACTGCGTCTCCAGCCGTAAGAGCTTTCGCGCGTTCTCTGTTCGCATCCTCCCCGGCGCGGCGTGGGCCGTGGGCCTTCGAGGGGCCCCCCCGGGCTTGCCCTGTGTCCTCAGCCGCTTCTCCTTCTTCTCTCGCTTGTTTCGGGTTTGAAAGGACTGTGTCGTCCTCGCTCTGAGCCAAATTACTTTCTCAGCGCGTCATGTCCGTAGCCCACCTGAACCGAGGTTCAGGCACGGGCGGGAGTTCTCCCGAGGCAAGGACGCGGGCGCTCTGTCTCTGGGTTTGTAGTCTTCGCCCTCAGAAGCAACGAGCGTGAACGGTTCCTTAGTTACTCTCTCGGAAATAGTATATTTGTGTGTAAGGCGATGGCTACGTATGTGTGGCTCTTACGTGTGGACACGAATGCAGGCGGGTCTCTGAGTGTCTGTCTACACCCAGGACACATACTCGTATTCTTTAAAACGAAATGACAATATGACATAGTGTTCTCTTTCTTGCGTCTTTTCTTTACCTCTTTATTTTGAGAGAACCGTAGATGGATGTGGGATTGTAAGAAATAACACAGAGAGCTGCCGTATGCCGTTCGGCCAGCTGTCCCCAGTGGGAGGGAACCCCTTGCATCCCGCCAGGATGACGTCCCAACAAGAAAACCAACAGTGACACAGTCCACCAGCCTGATTCAGATGTGTCCATTTTTATATACATGGATGCGCGCGCGTGTGTGTGTGTGTGTGTGTGATTACGCCAGACTATTTTAAACATGACTCATTCCCCTGGCCTGAATTTTAAAACTGAAATGAAAAGGGATAAATCAGAATATTGGGAATGCCTAGAGATGAATTTTGTTGTGGATTGGCCTTAAATTTCCACCTAGTCTCAACAGTAGAGGATGCAGTGTGTCATTACCAATTATAGATGTAGGTATGAATGTATTAAAAAATATGAGATCTTTCAAATCAAGCAATTTAAAAATCTCAGCTCCGTGATATTATGCCAAGAGTCTGAAATTATTGGTATCTTTCTGAAGCCCTTTAAATGAAACAATCATATTTGAATTTGAATCACAACAATACAAGCTGCTTACGATTATCCGAATGGATTACTACTGATCCAATCAGTTATTTTTTAAACTTCGAGATACTAACTTGAGGAAAGTTAGGGGAAAAAATGGATATTTTGAGGAAATAAAAATGAGGAAAAAAATGATAGAAACATACTTACTTATGATTTCTCTCACCAACTCAGAACTTGCACATACGTCTGATGCTCTTTCTGATGTGGTGTCAGTGCTGACCCCCTATGTTAGTGTGTTTTACACAAATACATCTTGAAAATATTCCCAGGATCATAGAGGCAAGTTATAACTGAAAAAGGAATCTTTCTTCCATGTGTCTATGCATATCGGGTGCACGGCCATTCAAGGCAAGAGTGCATAATGCAAGTTTCTTTGTCATACTCTCACATGGGTCTGCGATACTTAGGCATCTGGAAAAGGGACAATTGTCAGAGCAGGGCAGAGGCCGTAGGAGGTGGCCTGAGCCTAAATTATAGCTGTGTGAAGAGAGAAGAGTTTGCATAGTCAAAGGAAGGTGGTGATTGTCTGACATTTACCTTCCTATTTTTTTTTTTAAGATTTCATTTATTTATTTGCCAGAGAGAGAGAGAGAGAGAGAGCACAAGAGGGGGTGGGAGGCAGGAGCAGAGGGAGAAGCAGGTTCTCCACTGAGCAAGGAGCCCCATGCGGGACTCGATCACAGGACCCTGGGATCGTGACCTGAGCTAAAGGCAGATGCTTAACCAACTGAGCCACCCAGGTGTCCCATACCTTTCAATTTCGAGTGGCTTTTTATACTCTAGCAAATAGGTATCTACTTAAACAAAATTTAACAAAGCAAAGCTGATTGCACTTTTCACTGAAACCCATAATTATGTGATTTGTACACACCTGTGAGATTCCAAAATCTATCAGTTTACAATTTGAAATCAGGGCTGTTAGCTTTGTCCTAACCCCAACCAAGTTTCAACAAGGTGGTTCGGAATTGGGTTTCTCATTTGGAGTCAAGGAGTAAGAGGGAGAGGTAGAATTCGGGATGCGAGTTCCCAAGAATTTTGCTTGTAGTAGATAGTGAGGACACATCAAGTTTATGGGCAGGATCATGTCAAGTTCTTCTGAGGCTGCTTTAGCCTACTTGTTTCTGGTGGAAATTCAGATGGGCAACAGAGTCAGAAAGCAAAATGGATTTTTACACATCACAAACTGATAAAGTTATTTTAAAATAATTCCAAATGAAACTTGGGAACTAAGTACCCACGACCACCAGCACGTCCCCACACAGTGGGCCCGGGAGGACGGGCAGCTTCATGGGAAGACCTGGCAGCACGTCCATCCGCGGGCAGCTCCCTTAGGTACACCCGCGGTGGTCTGTGCCCACAGCCCCAGAGCAGAGCTTCCACGGGTCATCTGAGCAGACTTGGAGCCATTTTATAGCCTTGGGAACAGAGAAAGGAAGGAGCGGTCCCAGCTCCTGGGAAGAGAGCAGGTGGTGGAAGGGCAGGGTGATGCCGCCTGGGCTCGGCTTGTGGGCACCTCATTGTAGTGAGTCTCATACAAATTCGGGGCTCATCCTATTCCCAGATTCTCTTTCCCTGTTGCCCTAACATATGCTACATAGCAAAGCTGCTCTCCTCTTTCCCCTCACGTGCTGTCTGTGGTTGGTAGATTTCCTTATACCTGAGTGCTTCACAACGATGACGACAGAGGACATGTAACAGACCAACCGCTGGCCAGTGATGGTCACAGGCTATGGGTCGCAGGCTCCTCGGCAGCCTGGACGAAGAGATGGCCAGGCTCCTTCTATGGCTTCTCCCTCCTCCTCTCACTTGAGATGAAAACTGTTTGTGGGGTTTAATTGTGTCTTCTGGTGTATGAATCACTCTAAAGCTTAGAAAATCAGTAGCAGCCATCATTTGCCACTGATATTTTAAGAAAAAAAGGCAGAATAAGTTGTTTCCTGGAGACTCAGACTGCCCTTCCCATTCACGTTTTACTAATAGGGCTCTATCATCATCCCATTCTCTTCAAATGTTTGTTAAGAGCTTGGTGTTGTACCAGGTAAATCCGAAGGAGTCAGCAGCCCTGGTGTGGTGAAGCCGGCCTGGGAAAGGCCACACTGATGTGAGTGACACATAGAGACAAAATGCAGCCAAGATGGCTCATTTACCAGCAAGACACACAGCCCTGAGCATTTCATTCTGGACACCGGGACTAATATCAGGCATCCCACTTGGAAAGTGTATTTAATCTGGATGGCTGGGTTTGGGATGGTTGCTTTATTTTACTTCCGCATAGATTTGGAGGCAGGAAAGGCAAAGACAGCAGGACAACTGAGTGAGGATGAGCAGGGCGGAGCTAGCCTGGCAAGGGGAGGAGCGGGAAGAAAGGGACATTGGGAAGCCCAGCAAGGAGCAGAATTGAATTACCTTCCCTTTGCACAGGAGGTGCCTTTTAATAAAAGGTGCCCAAGGCTGGCTGACTTGTTTTCCTTCCCCTCTGACACTGCAGGTTAAAAAACAAACCAGAAAGATGAAAAGAACCTATTAATGGCAGAGTTTTTAAAAGGGGCTGGGGTGGAGGTCAGGGAGGACTGCCAATGACCTTAGTGATCCAGCCAGGGAAGGACTGCTGGTAACACAAAGTGGAGAAACTCCCTACCCCCTCACCCCCCGCCGTCCCCGCCCCAACCCCGGTGCTTTGCTGCCAAGTTCCCTGTTGCTGCTGACTCGCTGTGTGGCTCAGCTGCCCTGTTTAATTCCCCTGGACTGCGATACTCATGGTTTTCAGTGTCTGTCCGATGCACGGCTCCAGGGTCAAGGCTGCATGGTGGCGAGGGGGCAGTGGGCATGTGGAGTGCCAAGACGCAAAAGAAAACATCTGCCTTCCTGCTTACAGCCTGCCTCTTCTTTCTTCCCATTAGGGCAGGTAACTCCTTGGATAGGTAACTTCAAAACATGAACTACATTTGAATAAATGGATGGGGTGGAATGGCCCAGGATTCCAAGATTTTTCTTATAATGGGTCTAGATGTTTTGTTTTTGCGCTTGGGAAGATGTTTCCTCCATCTTCAGCACGCCTGGTGCTCCCCCTGACTTGGTTATTGGCCACTTTACTAGTAGTTGCCAGTAATTGAGCAGGAAGTGAGTAGCGAGCTCGTCATCATGGCCTGCACCACCACCTGTGTGTCCTACCTTGAACCAGACATTGGTTTTCCTGCTTAATAATAATAGGCATTGGCAGTGGACTCTGGGATATCTGAGCCACTTCGGAGCTGTGATTCAAGAAGTGGGGCTCGGCCATATGGTGGGCTGGGCAGAAGTCGGTCTATGATCCTCTCTGGAAGGATCCGAGCTCAGGAACTTGTCAGAACAGCCTCAGCAAGGGACGTGCGTGCAGGCAGGTTGGAAGGTAGGAGATGCCCAAGGAACTGTGCGTCCCAAGCCATGGAATTCCCGGAACGTGCGTGGGTGGAGTTGAGGACCCTGGAGACAGGGAGGCAGCTCCGTCCTCCTGAGTCAAAGTGGATTCTTGACCCAGCCAGCGTCATTGGTAGGAGAGTGATCCATCAGAAAAAGGGTAACTGTGACCTTTTCCAACATGACCTTGGGAGAAATGTTGTGTCCTGTTACCTTGGCAGCTGGCTGGATCCCTGTCTCTCTTCCCAGCCTGATTAATGGCAAGGCTGCCTTTCTCATTTAATCCAAACTGATTTTTCAGTCTTCCTTCGTGGAGAGCAATAGATTCTCCTCTGGGACATCAGCAAGCGTCTTGGTTAGATAATCCCAAAGCCCCTCGTTCTGCCCCCGCTCATGCAGTCTGGGCTCCCGCTGACAGGTGGGTCCAGGTAGGAGCTGCCCATAGCTCTGCTGGGAGCCACGGCCCGAAATCTGGACGTCGTCATCGAAGGTCTTCCGGTGCAGCCTCAGCAGGTCCCAGAGGGTGGGCGCCTCCCGGAGCGTACAGATAACTGGCTGTATGGGGCCGCATAAGTGGAAAAGCCTACAGTTGGCGCTCTGTCCTTCCCTGCAGCTGTGTGATCCGATGGTGGCTCTGACGAATAGTCAGAGGGAAGGGCTTTTGAAGGCTCTTGATGAGTGCCGCAGTGCTGCCTGGAGGTTAGCAATCTGCCCCGAAGGCACAGTCTAGCTCCCTGAACAGAGCGGGGGTGGGGGGCATGGGGGGGAGGGGGCGCCTGAATTTCTCTCAGGAGAGCCATTCCTCTCCTCACTGTCCCCCGAAATGTGTTGGTCTCCCCAACCCCAGCTCTCACGAGCGAAAACACGGCTGGCTTCGCCTGGAGTCGCCCTCTGACGGCCTGACCCGCAGTTTCACAACATCCATAGTGATGTTTATCGAGTGCTTTCCGGAACGGGCAAAGAGCATCTTGTCCTCCTAATTTCTGTTTGTAAGGGCAATACCTCCTTGTCAACCCAGGTGATGACAACAGAGTCCAAGACTGGATCCATGAGAGGAGAAGGATCAAGCAACAGAGATCCTCTGCTAAGTAGCTTTTACCCCCCCTGGCGATTTTCCCAACAAGTATGGAGGCCCTACCACATGCAGGGCAGAGAGGTTCCTGGCCCAGGATAACACAGGAGGTAGAGGGGCTGTGGTTCAATCTGGAACCCCTTAGTGCAGCGCTACCTGGCGTGGCCTGGGAGTTGAGGAGCCTGGCTCTGAGCTGAGGTCAAATGTCCCCCCCCCCCCGGGGACTATAGTCAGCGGCGTTCCCTGGCGCTATGGAGAAAGGAAAAGAGAAATGCAATCATAAGAGGAAGTTATTTTCATTCCTAATCACTGCAATCTCTGCAGTCTCTGGTGTTGATAATGTATTAGGCATCACGCTAAATCTTCCGTACCCATTACATGGTTTAAGCCCATCATCACCCTGAGCAGGCAATCCCCCATTTTGTGGCTCAATTAACCGAACCTCAGAGAGGTCAGGTGACCGGTCTAAGGTCATAAATACAGCTAGTAATTAGGAGAGCTGAGGTCCCCAAATGCATTTTTTTCCTACCGTATTCTACGGCAAAGAGGGTACGTGACAAGAGTTTTTAACACCCATGGCTAATGTCCAGCAAACATCTGCTAGGATCACCCCTGGGCGTGCGAATCACTGTCTTGGTCCCAGGTGACCCACTTGGGCACCTGTCACGCTTAGCCAAGTGTTCTTCCACACACATGCATTGGCGTTCATTCTGGGGGTCCGACGCATCCCCAGGAGGAATGAAGGGGACCCAATGGCTGCCCTCAGAGGGATCCAGCCTCATGGGGAAGACGTGGGACCCAAACCATTGTGGAGCAGGAGATAAAAGCTAGGACAGAGGTACAGAGGGAACACAGAGGAAGAGACAGTCCATCCTGTGAAAGGGTCCATGTTCTACTGAAGCAAGGTCACAGGCCAGGGGTGACGGAAGGAGGAGGTTTTGCAATATCTTGGCAAGAAGAGGAAAGGAGGTCTAGCTTGAGGGAAAAGTGTGTTTTAGCATCGAGGGAGGAAGCTGGTTTATTCAGGCCATCCCGCATTGAAAGGAGAGGCAACCTACCAAATGTTGAGACCAACCTGTGTCTGCAGACTGGGGCCCAAATGGACAAGGCCACAGCAGCCTCACTGGGCTGGGAGGACAGGAGGACAGGTGAGCAGTGGGCTTGAAGCCCCCAGTGTCATAGACGAACTCCCAAGTATTCGGCTTGGGGATTCCAAGCACTGTGAACATTAGTTTATGTCAGGATTTATTTTTGTCTTGCTCTGAGCGGCATTGTTCAAAATGTGCCTTGAGAAATTGTTAATTTGTTCCTTTTGAAAAATCTGTTCACACATAATCTTTTATAGACAGATACCCAGCTGGGTCATTATTTCTTTGAACCATGTTACAACCCAAGGATATAATATGAAGTAAAAATAGCATGATGCCGAAGTATAGAGTAAAATACCAACCTTACAAATATAGATGGGAAATCAGTTTATCAGAGTGCCATTTTTAGGAATTATAATTAAGGATGATTTTTTTATTGCATTTATATTTTCTGAATGTCTTATATTTTATACAATGAGCGTGCTTTATAAAGAAACAAAACCAAGAAAAACCCAAACACCCAAAAGAACTAAATTGAGAATGGCTTATGGGAAGGAGTAGAGGGAGAAGATATTAAGGAGCCCTTTGCAATAAAGGCGGGGTGTGGCTGGAGTCCTGGGGAGCGGGATGACCATTTTCACACCCTGCTTTCCTGTTTTTCAGACCTGTGTACAGCACAATGAACCCCATCGCAAACACAGTAGTGAGTCCATAGAAAGGAAGTAAGAGGGAACCGTGACCCCAGAGCCACATGGGGGGCTATGGGTTGAAGTGTCACCCACCGTGCCTGGCAAAGTGGCTTGATTTAGAAACAGGGTCTTTGAAGATAAAAAAAACTTAAGATGCGATCAGTGGGGTGGGCGTGAATCCACTAGGGCTGTGTCTTTATAAAAGGGGAAATTGGGTCACAGCGACAGACGTGCACAGAGCAAAACGATGTGAAGACACGGGGAGAGGACCCGAAGGGGGGCAGTCAGGGGCCAATTCTGCGCGGCAGCCCCGCGGGGAGCCGACCTGTCTACACCGTCATCTCCTGCTTCTGGCCTCCAGAACTGGGAGGCAGCGTTGTGGGTGGTAAGCACCCCAGTTTGGGATACTTTGTTGCAACAGCCTGGGAAAACCAGTGCACTTTCCTTTGCTAAGTCTCTTCCAGTTGGGCTTTACTGTGAGCTTCCCGTTGAGGGAAACTGCGGCGCCAGGATGTGTGGACCCTGGGATTTTTCCTCGCCCTCCTCCCCTTCACCGGGCTTCTGCTCACCCACCCGTGCTTGCTTTACCCGTAGCACAGGAAACAGAGAGGATGCAGATAGACTGCCCTGCGCTCATTCAGGACCAATCCCAGGAATCCCTCTTCCTACCTCTCAAAGTCAGGGACCTCCAATGAGTCAGGTGGGGCTGGTAACAGCAGAGGAGGAGGACAGGGACAAGCTCACCGGGAGGGGGTGGGCCCACGCGTCCAGCCTGATTGACATGCGGATCTTCCAATGAATGGAGAAGCTCTCTTCTTTGATCCTGTCTGTCTTGTATTTCCAACTGGCGTTTATTTTTTATCACTTTGAGTACACTATTCAAGTCCAGAACCGCTTTGGCTAACCACCAAAGCCATCTGCCTGGGAAAAATAGAGTTAAACGGCCCTTCAAACCTGGAGAAAGGTCTTAGAAGTCAGGGAAAGGGAATTACTTACACATAATGCAATACTTGGGTCTGTCTTAGTAACCATCTCTCTGGCTATTAAAGGGGGCAGTCCATCTTCTCCTCCTTCTCTTTGCCTTTCATAAAGAAGTCATAGCAAATGAAACAACCTCAGGGAGGCATTCTGTCCTGGCTCCCATGTGCCTGGCTTTTGTAGTGTCAAGGATCAAGGACGGTGCCTGCCCAGCTCCTTTCAGACACAGTGTCTTCTCTTCCTAATTAGTGTGATGCTCCCCCACAGCCAGCCACTGCTGCGGAAACCATCTTATTTACAACTGGGCTTTTACTTTGCAGACCTTTCCCATGCAAAGCTTGTTGCCAGATTAGCTCTTTGTACCAGCACCGTTGTGTTTATTTAGGGGGGGAAAGGATTGGGTCTGGGATCTGACCGCAGTGGCGTATTATCAGCTCAATTCGTCAAGAAATAGCACCACTCTCTGGTTGATGCTCCTGGAGACTGGAAGCACATCCACTATCCCAATGGTCTTACCTCACGTAACTGATTCAGGAAATGGAGTTTGATAGGCAACGCTGGACTTTTTATTATTATTATTATTAACATGTAATGTATTATTTGTTTCAGGGCTACAGGTCTGTGAACCATCAGACTTACACATTTCACAGCACTCACCATAGCACATACCCTCCCCAGTGTCCATAACCCAACTACCCTCTCCCTACCCCCTACCCCCAAGCAACCCTCAGTTTGTTTCTTGAGATTAAGAGTCTCTTATGGTTTGTCTCCATTCCCAAGTCCCATCTTGTTTCATTTTTCCCTTCCTTTCCCCCATGACCCCCTGCTCTGCCTTTCAAATTCTTCATATCGGAGAGATCATGTGATAATTGTCTTCCTCTGATTGACTTATCTTGCTTAGCATAATACCCTCTAGTTCATCCACTTTGTTGCAAATGGCAAGATTTCAGGGGTTTTGATGGCTGCATAGTATTCCATTGTGTATATATACCACATCTTCTTTATCCATTCATCTGTTGATGGACATCTAGGTTCTTTCCATAGTTTGGCTATTGTAGACATTGCTGCTATAAACATTTGAGTGCATGTGCCCCTTCGGATCACTACATTTGTATCTTTAGGGTAAATATCCAGTAGTGCAATTGTCGGGTCATAGGGTAGCTCTATTTTCAACTTTTTGAGGAACCTCCATGCTGTTTTCCAGAGCGGTTGCACCAGCTTGCATTCCCACCAACAGTGTAGGAGGGTTCCCTTTCTCCGCATCCTCGCCAACACCTGTCATTTCCTGACTGGTTAATTTTAATCATTTTGACTGGTGTGAGGTGGGATCTCATTGTGGTTTTGATTTATATTTCCCTGATGCCGAGTGATGTTGAGCACTTTCTCATGTGTCTGTTGGCCATCTGGATGTCTTCTTTGCAGAAATGTCTGTTCATGTCCTCTGTCCATTTCTTGATGGGGTTATTTGTTCTTTGGGTGTTGAGTTTGATAAGTTCTTTATAGATTTTGGACACGAGCCCTTTATCTGATATGTCGTTTGCAAATATCTTCTCCCATTCTGTCAGTTGTCTTTTGGTTTTGTTGACTGTTTCCTTAAAGTATCTAAGAGTAATGTCACTGTGTTAGAGGATGCCGTGTTCAACTTGAGCAACATCACTTCTGTTATCTTAAATGTATGTTTGGGTACGTGTGTGTGCATATATGTTTTATGCATAGTAGAGGGATATATATATATACCCACACCCATATACATATATAATCCTTTGTATAAGAAATTACTTTATATTTTACATAGAGCGCAAATTTCAAGTAAGGGTAGTAAAGAAACAGCAAATTTGGTAAGACACATGTGATCCTGAATTATCTGAGCAGATGTTCGTCTTTGAGCAAGGCATCTTAGCTGTTGATGTGGTTTATAAATAAATTACTCCTCAGCCAAGGTTCCCATTTGTTTTCATAAGCATTAAATTTCACTTGTGACTTAAGTTACAGTTTTCAAATTAGGTTATAAGTTTGACTTTGGTGTCTCGTAACTTCATAAGACGATGGTGTGTGGTCTACAAAGTGGGGTGGGTATTCCCTAGGAGGTAAACAAGACAGGCCGTTAGGGTATAGAGAGAAATTCATGTTTCTTATTTATGTTTCCTTTATCATTATACAGGGATAAGATAAAAGACACTTAAAATATGTTATGAATTTTATTTTTTACTTAAATAATCACAAAGCATTTGAAGACCACTGCCTGAGCCTACGGGTTTCGGTCCCAGCATACTGGAGATAGAATTTAAGTAGCACAGAGTTTGAGGCAAGGGAGAAACGGGCTGCATAGACACAAGTTCCAAAGCAAAGGGAAGACGAGTGGCAAATCCTCTCATTTCCTCCACTTTAGTTGATCTTGGGTCCAGAGGGGAGAGGGAGCATTTCCAAACAGTTTGAGGCATCCCTTCTCAGGCCAGTCTCTCCCAGGTCTTCAGAAAGGAATTAAAAGTTTTCGCCCACCTCCACATTTTGTTTTGAAGGAATAAAAAATCCTAGAAATGCCTCGGTGTTTTATCATAATTCATAAAATACATAGGAAACCTCCATCTGTCGCGGTGTACAGAGGCCATCCCGTGGAAACAATTGAGTCGAGTGGTTTTCTCTCTCGCTGCCTTCACAGTACCCGTGTAGCTGTTTTTGGGCAGATTTATTTGCATGACTTGTGTCTGGGGCCGTGGGACGGGGTGGGGGCAGGAGTGACCTGCTCTGGTGTTCCCGAAAGGAAGCTGCGTTGGGAACTGTGTGTCCTGGATTCCTGTGTGCTGGCCTAACCCCCTTGGTGACAGGTCCTTGGTTTTTCCACTTGTAAAAGAGAGAAAGAGAATTTCACATGCTATAAAAATGTAGGGTGAAGGTATTCTTGCTGTTAGGACGCACTTAGTCAGCAGGCGTGGGCCGGACGGTGTGGAGTGTGTCCTCCAAAGAGCTCTGATAACCTGGAATGGGGGAGGACGACGACGTGGTTGGGGGGTTGGGGGGATGTGGGAGGGGACACGCTAGGGGTGAGGAAGACCCGCCGGGGAGGCGCCGTAGCTGTGTCATTTCTTGCAGGGCACTATGTGGAGGGGGAACTGGATGTGGCCCACAGCCTTGCGAGGAAGGAGTTGGGCATGTGCAGAAAGGGACCCACAACACGGTCAAAGACCTGTGATGACAGGAGCTGTCTGGGAACAGCAAGGCAGGTGGGAAACACTGAGCCCCTCCTGTGAACCCCGAGGAGCCTGGGAGAGCTTCCCTTCATGAGGCAACGTATCGCAGCACAATGTGTGCATGGAGTTGTTGTTCAGATGACCTTTCGAGTCCCTCCCAGCATTAAGAACCTGAGTCAGGAACATTTATCCTGTAGACAGGGCTGCAGGGCACCTGCCTAGGCCTGGGTGCTGAGGAGAGAGCGTCGAAGGCTTTCTAATGAGGCCACCCTCTGAGTTTAACATGGCGTACGGGGCACTGTTTCAGAGAAAGTGGACCAGATGGAGAGATGCTGGACATCCAAGGCATGTTTACCCCCTAAAGGAGGGGGAGGCTGGAGTGGCATCAGTTCCCTGGGCAGGAGGAGGAACATCCTTAAAAAGGAGGCCGACTTGGGGGACCACTTTGCCTGATAATGGCTCCTGGGAGGGAATGATGGGAGCGGAGTGGAGGGGAGGGCTTCCCCCCTCTGCCTACCCCCCCCACTCCCGTGTGGGTCCTTATCTGCCCTGAAGGTCACCCTGAAGGGTGACCAGCCTTTCAAGTTTGCCTCCAACTGCCAGGGTCCCCAGGCTGTGGGACTTCCAGCTTTATAACCAGGACAACCCCAGGCAAACTGACAAGGTAATGTCTGTAACTTTGGTCAAGGGCAGGAACCCAGACCTAAACCCGTCTCCAGAACTAAGAAATGAGCTAATGTTTACCGTCTGCTCCTTGTGGGTGATCTTAGGCCTAAGACAAGAAACCCTATGGCTGTGTGCACTCCCAGGCACTAATTTTTTACTTAACCTGCCTTTTATCATGTGAATTCGCCACCTTTCATTGCAAAAGGGCTATCTTTTGACAGACCCCCTGCTGTGACATTTTAGTTCGCACGTCCTGTCGTCCTGTCCTCTGTGCAAGCACCATGGCTGATCGTCCTGGGTTTTGTATACACTGGCCTGCGTGTATCCTGCTTCACCTAATGGTCCTTTCTCAGTGGGGATAAAGGAGCTGTGTACATTCAACAGGAATTATTATTTTTTTTTTCATTTTTTAAATTTTTTATTTTTTTATAAACATATAATGTATTTTTATCCCCAGGGGTACATGTCTGTGAATCGCCAGGTTTACACACTTTACAGCACTAACCATAGCACATACCCTCCCCAATGTCCATAACCCCACCCCTTTCTCCCGACCCCCCTCTCCCCAGCAACCCTCAGTCTGTTTTGCGAGATTAAGAGTCACTTATGGTTTGTCTCCCTCCCGATCCCATCTTGTTTCTTTTCTTCTTTTCCTACACCCCCAACCCCCCATGTTGCATCTCCACTTCCTCATGTCAGGGAGATCATATGATAGTTGTCTTTCTCTGATTGACTTATTTCACTAAGCATGATACCCTCTAGTCAACAGGAATTATTTTAACGGGAGACTTTCGTTTCAGGGTTGACTGTGTCTGGCCGACGTTGCAACAGGAGGTCCTTTTCTTGCTCTTCTCATGATCATTTAAGCCAGGGCTTGACTGAGTGGGGCAGTTCCTGGCTGAGATGGGCAAGTGGAAAGCCATCTTTCATGTCATTTTCACCAAAATAATGGGAGTGGAGCTCAGGACCGTTTTCTTGGAACAGAAGAGGGGAATGCCACATTTGAAGAATAAGGCGATGCCTTCCAGCAAAGGCACTGGGCAGGTGCGGGGTGCAGAGCGCTGGTTAGTTTGTGACTAAGGACCTCAAGTCTTCATCAGGCAGCTCTGTCTCAGTCCCACCATTTGTGAAGCCCATGCTGGCTCTTCCCACAAACCCTGGAGAGATGAGTCACTTCCTTCTGTGGGGCTCCCTGGCACTTGTCTCAGTCTTGACTTACCTTATTGCTGTGGGGAATGTGAGCTCCCCAGGGGCAGTGATGTTTGATTGGGAGTCATCCCAGTGGCTGGCCCCCTCCTGGCACAGAGCAAGAGCCCTCCCTGTGACGGTGGTGTGGATAAGTCGGGGGACCGCCCGGGCCTGGAGTGAGCCACTGTGCACATGGAACGCCCCGCTTGATCCTGAAAATATGTTCGTGTCACCTGCAGGTGTGGGATTGGAGGACCCAGCTGGACTCGCTGCATTTCACTGTTTCTAAGTCATAATTACTGAATGAGCCCAAACCTGTCTCTGGAGTACTAATCTCATATAACACACAGGAGGGAACAGAAGACCATGTGACTCACTCTTGAGTAATACGGGAGAGACCTGAGTATTGTAGGATTTCAGTTATTCTCATCTGGACGAGTCGGGGAAGGCTCTAGAAAGGGAATGACATCAGCCAGACCTCAGAGAACAGGAACCTGGGGTGAGGAGAGAGGCAGAAGGCACATGTGCCCAGACTCCCACTTTCGTGGGGCCGAAGCAGCTGTCCCGACTCTACTAGCTCACGGTGCCCAGCTGCAGGGAGGGGGCTGGGATCGGCAGCCACCGGCCACCGGACTCAGCTCCCTTAGCTCCCCTGTGCTGGGCGCCCTGATTCTTGGTAGATGGGTTTTCTTCCCCTGGCATGGCTGCCAGGAGCTTCAAACTCTCATTCTAATTGCTTCTGCTACCGAGGAGGAGAGAGCCCCCCACCCCCACCCCAGCTCCGGGCCTGGCCCAATCCGAGGCATGAGCCCATCTCTGTAACCAGCAGAGCTGACAGTCCCCGGTGCCAGCTGCTAAGATACTCCAAGTCAGTTACGACCACAGCAGCACAAACTTATAGTGTATCAGAAGTACTCAAATCTCGCCGCTCCCTAATTAGGATATTGCATTTTACTATTACGTCTCTTCTGGTGGTGATTTACACCATGGAAGGTGGCAAAGCTGTACATTGGGCTCTTGTCTTTCCCCCGGAGAGCTGGTTGGGAAACATTTCCAGCACACCTCTGTCTGCACCGTCACTCTGGCCAGGGAGGAGTACAAAAGTGACCTTGTGCAGGTCACGTGCCCCCCACTGAGTGTGGGCTTCTGTTACTCAAAGAAAGAAGGACCCATCTGGTCAAAGACACCAGCCATCACAGCGGGCGTCTAGGGGTCGACAGAGGTCCTTGGCAGAGGTCGGCATAGCAAGGCCCAGGGGTGAGCAGGGAGGGGGAACCAAGATGACAAAGGGACTCACCCTGAAACTGAAGTATAACCTCGTGGGGAGAGAGGTCTGTGCACCAGGGACCCTGGACGACCCATGCAGGGGGGGCCCGGGGTGGGGCAGGGAGCGGGCAGTGCTGGCCATGCCCAGACAGGGAGGGCTGTGCCGAAGGGGCTAGGGTAGCCCCCAGCCAGGCAGAGGGACCGAAGCTGCCGGCTGGATTTCACTCTGTTCCAAGACTGTGGGTCATTTCTCACTGGAAATCTTCCGGGGCCAAATGGAGCAGGTGTCCCTGCCAGGCCGTTGCTTTCCGCAGGGTGGTTTGGATGCTCATAAATGTGTGGTTGTTCATGTGCAACGCGTGGCTTCAAGCAGACAGGGGCAGATTTTAGTCCCGTATCTCTGACTAGAGGCAGGATTCGTGGAGAAGAGGTGAGATGAAGTCAAGCACCTTCCCGTTGGGTTAGTGCACACACGCTTGGCCCTTTGGGTAGACGAGGGAAAGGCTTTCATCCTGGGCTGGGATATTGTCGGCTCCATCGCGATGAGCCTGGGACACAGGCCTCCCTCTCAGCCCCCAGCAGCGCAGACCTCACCTGACACCCCATGGATCTTTGAAAAGCACATGCAAACCATAAAGGCCCTTCGAGTCAATCTGGTAAACATCTATTGAGTACCTACTGTTAGCAATTCCCAGGCATTGTGCTCTAGGTGCTGGGCATGAAGAGAGGACTGCGACCCAGGTTCTGACCCAAGGTGCCTTGTGCCCCATCTCTCCATCTCTGTCCTCTGCTGCCTTGGCTTCCCAATAGGACGACCGCGTTTTCCTGGGCACCCGTGTCTTTGCACGATTCCACACATGTGCTTGCTGCACTCTGGCCCCTGGCATGCCCCCTTGTTCCATCTGCTCATCGTTCAGAAATGTTGAGAGTCAGGCCAGAGCCAGGCTGATGGGAACGCCAGGGAGCCCAGCACAGCGCATCCTGAGGACGGTGTGGCAGGTGGAGACAGAGCCGAGCAGGTGCAGGAGGGGCATCCTGAGGACGGTGTGGCAGGTGGAGACAGAGCCGAGCAGGTGCAGGAGGGGCATCCTGAGGACGGTGTGGCAGGTGGAGACAAAGCCGAGCAGGTGCAGGAGGGGCTACTTAAGGCAGGAGGTGCCGTCACTGAAGAAATCATTTAAAAGAGAGAGCTGGGGACCCAGATGCTGCCCGAGCATTTCTGGAGCTTTCTTGAGTGTGTGTGTGGGGAACGAGGGGTTGTGTGATAGCCGTTTGACTGCGTGCGTGGAAGCCTGAGCATTCTCTCGGGCGGGCAGGGGTTGTCTGCCCTCCTGGGCCAAGAGGGCTGTGTGCTTCACACGGTCCCCCAAGGATAGAGACGGGGCTCCGGTGGCCTCTCCAGCTCACGGCTTTCTTCCAAGAGCCCTGAAAGCGCCGCGCTTTGCTTCCCTTGTGTGTTAGTTTATTCTCACCCAAGCCCATGACCCCGATGTGGGGCCGGAAGACTTTGAAACCAGTATCGCCATCTAGGCTTCGGGGGGAAGCATGTTACAGTCTACGAAGGAGCCTTGTCCGATCGGGAGGCAAGCGCGCTCCTGGCAGCCTCGCGGATTTGGCTCCAGTTGAATGTCATTTTTCTGTTTTCTGTAATCCCCGTCAACGGGGCGAGGAGCAGCAGAGAGAGGCAGGCTTGTCTGAGCCGGGTCAGCGTCTCAGCTCTGGGGGCAGAGAAGGGTTGACAGCCCTTCATGCAAGGGTGCGCACCGAGGTTTTCCTGCGGACACACGTTAACCGATTTTGTCTCCTCCCTCCGCTCTGAGGCGTATATTCAGCGGTAATGCTGCATCCGTAGAAAAAGACCTGGTACATACACCTACAGAGGGGACATTGTAGTGGGCAGGTGACTATATATGGAGACTTGGAGAGTTTGAGCCACCAGGAGGGCCCTTGGGATTTTTTATTGTGGTTGAGGTGGGAGAGATGGTTCTGCCCGGTTGTTCAAGTGAGTGGGCCTCTTCTCTTGGGCAAACGTCTCTGTATCGTGTGTGTGTGCTTGATGCCAGGACATAAAAGACGAGGACGTTGAAGTCTCAGAAAGAACTTATTGTGGGTTGGAATCCGGTTGCCGTCCAGAGCTCTCTGTGCCAGAAGGCCAGACCTGAGAGCCGCACTCATGCTAAGGAACCGGGATATTTCTGTGTGATTCCCAGGAGGGCCTGGGCTGAACCACAGTCACTGGGGATTTATGTATACTGTGTAGATCCAAGAGTGTGCAAAGCAGCAGAGAAGGAATGAGCTGTGACCTCCAGGAGCCTGAGATCCAGCACAAATCTGCCCACTGGGTCGGACAGACATTCCAACCCCTAGATATACAGAAACTCAGCTCTGGGAAGTCATTTACAAACAAAGCAGCATATTTGAAGCGCAGTGCTCAGGGGTATGCAGGGGAGAGCTCCTAAATTAAACAGGATTAGTGTGTCACGCCTAACTGTGAAGACGCCTTCCATATTAGTATTAAATTGATTTAGGTCTGTAGAAATGAGAAGTGTCTGTAGATATTCCCTTTTGGGGATTTAAGTCAGTATTTAAAATCCTATATAAAGGCCATGGTTGTAGCCTTGCTAAAGGACCGATTGTCCCTGGGAAACTGAATGTGAACTGATTTTTCGATTTTTTTGAGGCTGCAGTTAGCTGGCCCCGTTGCCATTATCTGAGTCCTACCTGAGGAAGCTAGCAGAACAGGTCTGGGAGTCTCCAAAAGCCTAGTTTTGGAAGACTCCAACTTGCAATCTAATCCAGCACAGTTCGAAATGTACTTCAGCAGGCCTTTGCCCAGCGAGGATTCTGGTGGCCGAGGGCAGGCCCCAGGCTCACACTGCTGGCCCCAGGACTGAACAGTCTGGCAGCTCCTCTGGGGTGTGTTCGGCCAGAAATACGGCATAAAGAGGGTCACAGAGAGCAGGCCAGAGAAGTGACGTCCTCCCATACCCCGCTTCCCAAGGGCAGGTGCTTCTGCTGACCTGCAGGACCCAGGCCAGCCAGGCTGGTTCGGTTTCTGCAGCCAGATGACTGCTCAGAAGCCCCAGGGCTGAATGACCCCAGACCCCCCCACCCCCACCCCAGTCCTTGCCTCACCTTGTCTCCAGGCTTCTGCCTGTCTCCTTCCATCCCAGCTGTCACCTTGGGATTTGAAGTCGCCACTCAGCCTGTTCTGCCTCTGGCACTTCTGTTCTTCAGCACATCCTTGTTGGGTCTCCAGTCCTCCTCTGTATCTGGGCCTCGACTGACCTCATGGATTCACTCAGCAAACGTGCTGCGCACCTGCTCATGCCACTCACTGTCCTAGGGGCGGGCAGACGACGGAGGACCCCTTCCCTCTCCCTTGGGGCTCCTTCCCAATCCCCCCGCGGGCATGGCTGCTGACCCTCCAGGAGTCACATAACCTCTGACAGCCTCTTGCTGCCTGAGTGGCCCCCGACCTCAGCCCCCTCTCTGACCACACCCTGCCCTGTCCGCCTGGGGGTCTAGTCCCAGGTCTCTCCCAGCCTGTGCTCTCCGACTCCCCTTGTTGGACCAGGCACAGACTCTCAAGATGGGCACTAAAGGAAACTAAAAGAATGATTCCCTCCTCTTTCTGCCTTTGTTAACATCGTTAGCATATTTTATTGCTAAATTTGTGAAGACTTTTTCTAGGGGCTTAGGGACATCTTCCTTGTAAATGAGCAGTCTCCAAGCCCTTTGCTCCCCAGATGTAGAGAGATGGATGTGGGCTCTTGGATGAATTCAAGTCAGGCAGCCGAGGAGGAAGCGACGATCCCTTCCGGGCCAGGCGATCCCCTCCGGGCCAGGCTCCGGGGCCGACTCGGCATTTCTGCTTGTGCCTTTCCGTGGAGAGCGAGCGCTGTCTACACCACAGGTTTCCACCCCCATGGGGGTCATACCTCAGGAAAGCACCCCTCTGACCTCTTACCAGCAGGCTTCCGGTTGATTTAGGGGCAACTGAAGTTTTTCCATCCGGCTCACGTTTCTGTTTCCTTGGCGGAAGCCTTCCCAGTGGGATGCGTGTACACCCTCCCAGTAATGGACACCCTGTCCCCTCTTTGCGGGGACCCTTTAGAGCTGTTCCCCCACTTGGATGACATTCCCGGTGGCGGGGCCCATCACGCGTCGTGTCTGCTTGTGACCTGCTCCTTCCTGTTGGGCTGTGAGAAGCTCCCCACTTCATCCTGGCCACTGTCGGATGGTTTCAGATTCCGAATTCATGGACTTCATATTGACTTTTGCACCCGATGTAACTACCTGGAGGAGAAATCTTTATTGAAACCGACCGACCACAAAGAGTTTTCTTTTGAGTCCCTATCATTATTTTCCATTTCTTCGCATTTTTTCCCCTATAGCTACGACTCTTGAAAGTCTACACGATGAGCCATAGTTCCTTTTGCACCCCAGTAGCTCACTGTGGGCATCGGTGGGTCTGAGTGAGCGCTGATGTGGCCCGCGGAGAGGGATTGCTGTGCGCCCTTCCTGGGTTTCATCTTAGATCCCGCGCGTGCTGCGGAACCAAAAAACCAGCTCAGCTCTGCGGAGTCAGCGCACTGGCGTGTGTGTGTGTGTGTGTGTGTGTGTGTGTGCGCGCATGCGCCCGCCTTTGTAGACCGGAGCGCGTGTGGCATCCCCCTGGGGACTGCGAGGGAGGCCGAGGTCGGAAGAAGGAGAAGCGTCACCCAAGTTGCAGAGATGGAGAAATGCATGAGGGCAGCGCGCCCAAGAGGGAAGGGCCGCGCAGGAAACACGCTGAGAGGTTTGTGCAAATGCGGACCCGCTTCCTTTCTAGTCCCACGGTGTTTTCCTTATCAAACAAGAAAGGCTGAAATGGAATATGGGCGCTTGGCTTCCAGAACACCTGTTTTTGACACTGGCAGCTCCTGCCTTATTAGGACGGGACCTCGGCCTCCCCCGGGTATGAACGAGCCGACCAGGGCTGTGTGTAGGGGAATTGAAAGGCGAAGAAGCCATGGCTGACCCCGCTTTTGGTTCTCCTGCTTCTACCTCTTGTTAGAATATGTAAAGTCAAATAGCTCAGGGCATCCCTTGGCTGATTCTAAACCCCCGTCTCTCGGGCGCCAGCTCCTACACAAGCCCAGACTGCATTTCCCCCTCCTGGCTGGCAGCACCACTCTCACCACGGGCTCCGTGTGCTGCTCAGAACCCCCCGCGCCCCGGCCCCCAGCTGCCTGTCACTCGGCTTTCCTAGTTCTGCCCGTGGGCCCCCGGTTTTGTTCCCAGTGACTCCCATCCGCCTCGCCCATGTCCAGTGCCCTCTCCCTCTCCGTCCCCCTTATCCTAGTCTACCATTTCTTCCTTTCTTTCTTTTTTAACCAGAGGAATAGAATTTTCTGAAATACTAATTTATTTAATTTTTATGTCGATTGCTGATGGTGTCCGTCTGCCCCCGGCCTGCCCCTCACGTCTCTGGCATTTGAGCTCCTCACAGGGACCTCTGTCTGGAGTTCGGCACGTGTTCCAGCCACTCGGAGCGGTGCTTTGCACCTCGCAGCCCTGATAAATACTTGTTGAAAGAAACGATTCATGGCATTATACTTGTGCTATCTTCTTAGAGAATGTGTTTACCCAGCTTTACAGCCCTCCAGAGCAAAGCCCAGTGCCCTGAATGACAGTTGGTACCAAAACAGCCTGGAGGCTGACCACGTGACCTGGGAGGTTTTTGTGCTGTTCTGTGCTGTTTTGTTTTCTCGCTCAGATCTGCCCCCGAGCTCGGCAGGGTCCTGGTACCCACTGGAGAACAAATGGGCGTAAGCCAGGGCATCAGGAGCAAGAGGGGCTTTTATCTCTTCTGGGACTGATTCCATTGACATTGCTAAGCAGCCAAAGACATTTGAGCCATTTTAGCTCCAGGAGATTTCTAGAATCACTAATTGATTGCTCGCTTTTCTTTGCGGAAGAGAGATCAGATCAACTCAGTCTGCATAGATTTTGTGGAAACTGAGACTAATTCACGTCTGCGTTGGAAACAGTGTCTGGATAATAGCTTTATACTTTCTAGGGACCCAGGATTTCCTTGGAATGTTCCACTGCGTAACTGGAAGGACTGCCCTTCAGCCCATTTCTCTCTCTTGTTCTGAGTGGAATTTCAGTCGTTCTGAGTGGAATTTCAGTCGTTCTGAGTGGAATTTCAGTCGTTCTGTCTTTGACCTCGTGGGTTCTTTTCCTCTGCTTCTTCTGTTCCGCTCGGCCCACCCGCTGACTTTGTTATTTTGTTGCTGCCTTTTCAATTCCAGAATTTCCATCTGATTCTTCTTTGTGTCTTCTATTTACTTGTCGAGACTCTGCTCTTTATTCCTTCCAGTGCGTTCGCGGTTCCTTGTTGAGGGAGTTGCTCAGGATCCTTGCTCAGGACCCTGGTTCAGGCCATTTTATAAAACTCTGGTCGGAGAAGCCAAACGCCTGTGGCATCTCGGTGCTCATGGGTGTCGCTTGTCCTTCCTCGTGAAAGCCGAGACGCTCTTGGTTCTTGGAACATGTAGTGATTTCTAGCTGTATCCTGCACATTTGGCGCATCATGTTTTGGACTCTGCATCTTATTTTCGACCCGTCTCAGCAGGTGTCCCCTGACACCGTGCTGCTGGGGGAAGGGCTGCCATCTTGCCACTGCCCGCCAGGGTGAGTGCCGGGTCCTCCCCGTACTCCCACTGACGCCCTGAAGGCTGGAGGGGTGCCTTGCTGGTGCGGGGCAGAGGAGGGGGTCAGACCTCCCACCAGGCCTCCCCTGACAGGGCTGGGAGGGGAGGAGTGCCTTCTCGCATGGGGGGCTCAGAGGCTCATTCCCAAGGGAGGACGGTGAACGTCCCCGCTCCCCAGTCCGCCTTCCCAGACACCACCCAGCGGGCGGGGGAACTGGGGAGGCAAACTCTGTTATAGCCAGAAAGTGGCCCCCCACCCCCACCCCCACCCCCACCCGGGTTTTTGCTGATGTGGATCAGGGTGGGGCTCTGGTTTTTCCACGTTTGCTTGGAAAGTTTTCTGCCTTACAGACTGCCTATTCCCTGGCCCCTTAGCCAGAACGAGGAGCCTGGGGTGGGGTGTGCTTTTTTCACCTACATCCCATGAGCATTTCCACGTTGCCAACATCTACGGCACCCAGTCTGGGCCATGTGAAAAAAACCATATGAGCACCAGGGAACCGACCATCACGTTCTCCCTCTGATCCCAAGAAGGCCCCTGCCTTCTTCTCTCCACCTCTCAGAGCCTCTTACGATGACCTGCAGTTAGCCGAACGGGGAGAAGTGTGTCTCCTCCACCTTGTCCCAGGTACAAGTCTGGAAGGACTGTTTTAATGCCCTGTCTTAGAAGAAACAACTTTGAGAAGGAGACCAGCAAAGAAGAGAGTTTCTCACTGGCATGCTTGTTGTTATCGTAATTTTAACTTACAGTGCCCCCCCCCACCAGGCTATTCCTCAAAATTGATTTGACTTCCTCTGTTTTGTTTTGTTTTGTTTTGTTTTGTTTGTGATCTACCAATAGGAAGATTCATGCTGCCTCTTCCCTCCCCTGAAAATGTTACTGCTTCCTGCTTCAGACGCTAGGTACCCGTCTAACTGATCTTCCATATAAGTCGGATGTCCTGAGTAGAAATAAGCTGGATGCATGGTTCATTGCCATTGATAAGATGTGCTTCAAGGTCTCTGTTCCTCTGTCTGGGGCGTGTTTGCTCTTTCAAGTTTCTGACTTTCACGTGTCCCTTTTGGTCATTTTTGAGAGTGCCTGACTGATTGACCACAGCTGATGTGGGAAGAGGATGCTGTCACATCAGCATCAGGAAACTGGAAGGAGACTCATGACTGCTCTTGCTCCGGGAGACACAGGACTGCCCTTGCTTCCTCTTTTGGCTGGCTCTGGCCATTTGGCCTCACTGCCTCAGTTTCTCTGGCTGAGCCTGGAGAGCAGCTTGGTCCGGGACCTAGAGGTCAATGGTACATACGCCCCTACTGTCTGAGGTTGGGCAGCCTGGAGGGAGGCAGGTGGAAGGTATATGTTTTAGGAACCGTCATGCCGTTGAATCATGACTTGTTTGACCCTGGGCAAGTCCGCACTGCTGTGCCGTTCACACTTGCCTCACAATACAGAGTGTCCACAGCTAAAACTTTTCTGTACGCATCCTTCCGTGAAGAGCCGTCATCCTTTCTCTGCCCCCGTGTCAGATTCTTCTTGCTCAGTCGACAGGCTGAGGTCAGGGCCAGTGCCATCTTTGGTCTCCCTCCAGCACTTTTTAATCAATAGTGCTGTGTAGGCATTCAAACTGGCTAGACTTTTAAACTTGATAATCTTTCAAGTATGGTGGGGGGATCCTGTTTTCTTTTTTCCTTTTAACTTAAACTCACTCATTTCTATAGCTGATTCTGCAGTAGTCACACATAGTCAAGGGCAGGGGAGAGGGAAGGAATGAGAAGTTCTTCACAGCTTTACTTCACTGCAAGTATATGCTTAATTTTGGGGGAAGATAATCTTGCTTCTTCTATCAACTACATCAGAATATGTGTGTGTGTGTGTGTGTGTGTGTGTGTGTGTGTGTGTCTACTGTACTTGACACCATAGCACACAAATTCTTTGAATTTGAGGGAACTACTTTTTTTTTTTCTTAAAACAGCTGCTCGTGATAAACAACTGTAGATCAGTTTTGACTGACATTTTGTTTGCTTTTTTAGATTGAATTAGCATTTGTAAAATTGAGGAGAGTTAAACTTAATCACGCCATAATGGGATAATGAGAACTGAGTGCCGTTCCTAGGTGATTGACTTTGACGGGAGGGTAAATACAGAAGGAAAAGGAAAGTTTGGGTAGGGGTGAGGAAGTAGCTGAAGTGTTTACCTTCCAGCCTGGAGCCACTTGGAAACGTGGTTGTGTGAATATCAGACTGAAGGCATTCGGTGTTATCAAATCCAATAAAATAATAAATAAAGGCAGCGGGTCAACGAAGGGCAGTTTAAGAACGCAAAAATCGAGACTTCTACCCAGGCCAACTTAAAGAGCATTTTCTCAACTACCAGACATGTTTAAAATATATTGGAGAGGTGCTGGGCGGCTCAGTCTGTTAAGCTTCTGACTCTTGGTTTCTGCTCAGGTCATGATCCGAGGGTTGTGGGCTGAAGCCTTGCATGGGGCTCGGTGCTCAGCAGAGAAGCTGCTTGTCTCCTTCTCCCTCTGCCCCTGCCCCCGCTGGCATGAGCTCTCTCTCTCAAATAAGTAAATAAAATCTTTAACAAATATATATATAGACATATATATTCTATACATGTATGTGTATACATATTCTATATTGATGTAGAAAGATCAATATAGGATATATATACATAATACATATTACATACATTATGTATTACATAATACATATTAACAAATGTTCATAAACACACAATCCCTTTTGTATAAATTTATTAATATGGAGAATAAATGCGTTCAACTCCTCTGAATACAACTGAGGAAAAATTTAATTTTTCAAAACGCATCGTCCCAGCCCATATATTTGGAATTGAGAATTAAAAGTCCAAAATTGTTTTCCAATCATGGAACCTAGAATCAAAATTAAATGGAAATATCTTTTGACTTGGAGGCCACAACCGCTTTTATGAGCCCTGATTACTGCTTATTTATGTTAATGGTATGCAAGTCTTTGCACAGCCATCGAAGGAGGACTTGATTAAATAATTTTGCAGTGAATTTCGAAGGTCAGAAGAAGGGTGGGATGAAATACAACAGAAGAATGCAAACTCCATGGGAGCAGGGAGCTGGGCAGCGAGCTGGACAGGCAGATGTAGGAAGTCTCCTACAGGACATGGGGCCCGTGGGTCCCATGAATTCCAGCCAGCACAATTCCATGAATTTCCATCCTTTCCATTATTCATTTAACAAACATTTGTTGAGTGTCTTTGACATGCCAAGTACTATGCTGGGTGCTTTATAAGAAAGAGTAAGACACAGCTCTGTGCCCTAGAAAAGCTTTCAGTCTAACAGTCTCATCAGGGGAGAGGGAGAGAGAGCATGGACAATTACAGTGCAATACATGTTCCGGTTACTGAACTCTGTATAACACAGAACCCCAAAATGTAGCTGTTTAAAACCACCATTAACACTTACCGATGCTACAGGCCAGAACTCTGCACAGCACTCGGTGGGAACGGCTGTACTCTGGTCCAGGGGGTCTGGCTCTCGGTGAGAAGACTCCAGAGCTGGAGGCTAGAGTAAGCTGGTGGTGTCCTACTCACTCATCTAGGGTTTACGTTGGCTGTTGGCCAAGACCTCAGCTGGGGCTGTCCGTTGAGTGCTCTCTCGAGGTCATCTGGCCTTCCTTGTGGCAAAGCAGCCTCAAGGTGGTAGGATTTCTGAGCTGGTCATTCAAGGCTCCAGAATGTGTATCCCAGCTCCCAGGGCAAAAGGTGCTCTGCCTTTTATTACCTGGCCTTGAGAGTCATCCCTTACTCCCACCACGTTCTGTTGGTCACAGGCAAGCTAGCAGCCCTCTCAGAACTGGGGGCCGGGAGAATTTGACTCTCCCTCTCAGTGGTGGAACGACCCCGTTCTAGAAGAGCATGGGGCATAGGAGACATTGTTACAGCTCTCTGTGGAAAACTCAATTGGTCACAGGCTAGTAATTTTTAAATATGCCTTTGACAATCCTTTCTTTTTTTTTTTTTTAAAGATTTTATTTATTTGACAGAGAGAGATCACAAGTAGACAGAGAGGCAGGCAGAGAGAGAGAGAGAGAGAGAGGAGGAAGCAGGCTCCCTGCCTAGCAGAGAGCCCGATGCGGGACTCGATCCCAGGACCCTGAGATCATGACCTGAGCTGAAGGCAGAGGCTT